>JAQGAS010000412.1:0-52955 GCA_034686365.1 Pachymerium ferrugineum | reverse complement strand
CTTATAACACAGTTACAACCAAATATGAAAACAAGGCTTAATGATACCAGGTATAATTCCCCACCAAAAATACTAAGCTCCTAATTGAATAAAAAACTAATGAAAAGCCATAGCTTCCATCCGGCTTCTTTGTCAGATCAGAAGGTAAATTCCAGGGAGAACCCAAAACATTAAATTTACAGTAGAGCCATCTTTAATTTAAAGGTCATTTAAAGGTCACCATACTTTTCATTGACAAAAAAACAAAATAACAAAAAGCAAATTGAAACGTTGAACTTACCAATAACCTAACATTCTTTTAAGGGGGCAATCTTTAAAAGTTTGAATCCCAAATAAAAGATCATATAGACTTGCTACAGTGCACGTGTTTCTTGGCTCCTACCCAACTCTGTTGAGAAGTCTTGGAGGGATATAGGAGAAAGGGGAAGAAGATTCCTTCCCTTAATGCACAATAGAGGACACTGACATGATTATCCGCAGATGGTTATTGATTTTCGATTAAACTGGGTAAAAGTTATAGTGGGCAGTTTGTAAACTGGACCTCACAAGGTTATCTGGATCCAAACCTACAAAAGAAAAGATTAAAAGATGAGGAATTGGCACATTAAAAATATGTTAGGACAAGAATTTTACAAGAAAAGTGTCGAACAAGTCTTTTTCACCATTGAATGACCTGCAATGCAGCGCCGCCTGCCGTCGGAATCGAGTGACAGACAGCTGAGTTTGCATGGCGTGTCAGTCAAAAGAAATGTCCTTCACACAAGAACAGATTTCTGATCTGAATTGATCGATCCTTCTTTTAGCTTATGTGTTTTCTATTCATGTTGAAAGAAGAGGCGTTTTATTTTGAATAGAATGCTCACTCTATATTTAAATGTGTAAAATTCAATACTTAAAAAAAGTAAAATATAATTTAAAGTTTTTTCTTTAAAGTAATAAATAAAATGAGGTTTGATGGATTAAATAATTAAGCTAATGAAATGCAGTCCATTTAAGCGATAAGCAAATGAAAAATGACTTCATTATGCATAAATATTACAGTGTCGAAAAGATTTTCGACGTCAAAAAAAATTTTTTTTTTTAAACGATATTTTTTCTTTTTTTTTGAAAATAAGATAATTACACACACAATCATCTTTCTTTTCAGGGCGAATGTTTTATGAGATAATGAAGGAGGAAGAGAGAGGAATGACGAAGCCACACAACTGATTTTCTTTTTTCTTCGATTCGCATTAGTTTTGTCATTGACGTAATTAAGTGGCTATAATTGATGTGGATGATCGATTTTTCACGATGACTTGGGAGTTTCTATTTTATGTGGTAAGATATATTAATTCTAATTGGATTTTAATTTTACGCTGTCAATTGAAATGGTTAAATATTAGAGGTCTCGTGTGAGTCAATACGGAGTGACAGTTTTGCCATCTTGAGATGAAGTAGTTAACTGATTTTATGTGAAAATATAAATGAGATACCATGCACACACAAAAATCACAGATAAGGTCCATTTACAATTCACAAAATCTTATTGAAACTCATTACAACATAGCGGCTGTAATCTAGTATTCACTGTGGCCGGTTATTATCCATATCTATCTCTGATCATCATTATTTTAAGCCCACTGTTTTTACATGACAAAGGGCCTGTGTAATCTACTCGTCCAGAAATTGCTTAAATTAAGCTTTCAGCTTCCTACGATCAAGACACAACAGCACAACAGTTGTGCGATGACAAATCTGTAGGCAATATATAAGGCAGTACAGGTTAAGAGTAATTATGGAAGATCTTCGTAACAACTAATAGTGATAAGTGCAGAGTTATGAAGCAAACCTACAGAACATATAACTAAAGTTAAATTAGATAATGTTAGGCTTAGGTTAACTTAACTAACCTAATCTTGTCTAACACTGTCTCGCAAGAACGAGATGTGACGAGATCCTGTGAAATGTTATCACGCTACTCTTAAACCTTAACAGCTTTAACTTATACTTATACAAGTGTGAACTAGCCTTAATAAACGGATACTTCTTGATAAGTGAGTTGCGCAACAATAGGAAGTTAGCGCAACTTCACTTATACTTACACTTATACATTTATTTAAACTTATGACAGTTTAAGGGATGCGCAGAAAACGAATCTTTGGTCTAACTGCAGTTCTACGCATCCTGTAAATCGTTATAAACTTAAGTATAGATATAAGCGTAGAGGTATAAGTCAAGTTGCGGAAACCCCCTATTATTACGGAGTTTGTATAACTTGATTTATACTTATATCTACACTTAAGCTTATGACGATTTGCAGGTTGCGCAGAAAACTGATCTTCGGCCTAACTCCAGTTCTGCGCATCTCGTAAATCGTCATAAGCATAAGTATAGGTGTAAGTCAAGTTGCGCAAACTCCACATTTTAATGGGGATCACCCTAGCGTTTGATTGGCTAGACATTTACCTAAGAATGGCTTATGTCAAACCCACGTTAAGGTGTAATATGAATGAATGACAATCATTTTCTTGCACTGTAGACTTTATTTTCACTATTCTACAGTGAGTCAATCATAATTTTAGTTGTACTTATAAAATAAATAAAATAAAAATTTATTTACTTTTTCAGACGATAATTGAAGCAAAAAACAACAGCTGCTCTATTTGGACATGTCTTGATTTCCAAGTCAAACAGCACTTGCATCTGAAATGAAAGTGAGCGATACCTTTTGGTCGTATCTCGTGGCTCATCGCCCCCTGGAGACGTGCCCTCCAACTTGCACCACCAGCGGCAAGCGTCAATTTTCGAGCGCCACCGAGAAACTCTGACTGCTCTTAGTTTCTGTTTAGGGTGATGTGATGCCCTTTAAAATACTCCCAAGGTACGTAAGCCAAGTACGGGGTTTACCGTATTAAAAAAAAATCTTGAATCGATTTAAAAGGCACCTGCTTCTAGAATCTTTTTCTTCTTCTTCGCATTAAGGGATGTTACATTTATCTGTTAATGTGGATTTTTTTTATTTTTTTTTCTCCTGTTATGGAGATGATAAGGGGCTTTGAGAGTCTACGGTTTTGGAGAAATGGAAGTTCGCCTTAGGTGGTTTGAGTTGTTTTATTTCTGTGATTCTTTCTTTTATTTTTTTTATTGTCAGCTATTGGGCGTTTGATGCTGTAAATATTTAAATTTTTGTTTGCAATCGATAAAAGCGGGAATGGATTTTATAGAAATATTTAGATAGAGAATGTTAAATTTGCTGGAAGAGAATTGTCCTACATTTGTACAATTTACACTTAATCTTTGTAAAATGTCTGTTATAGTTTGGGTTTTCAAATATCCTATTAGAATGTCCTAATAACATGGGTTAAATTTCGATTTCGAAGTTTGGTTGAAATTACAGATGCTTCCTAAATTAAATTTATGTCATGTGATAGTTATTAAACACGCTAAACAAGAGAAATTTAGGACTGGTTTAAAACATTGACAATAGATGGCATTCAATCGACGCCATATTTAATAGAAAATCTTTGTAAATTAAAGAGTGGAGTGACGTATTTAGTTTTTAACAATTTTGGTCGCAAATTTAGGTTTATGTTTTAAAATAATATTCTTAAAACCTAATCTTAAAGAGATGAAAATCTTATTTATATTCTTGTCATGCTTTAATAATTTTTAATCTTTTTTGATTAACTGCCATTTATTTATATTAAAACATTTTCAGAATTCTTTAAAAAATTAATTCGTTCATCCAATGTGGGTTAATTAAATATTTTCCTGTAACTCAATCAAAAAAAGTCTTCACCGCTGCTCATAAATCAATCAATAACCAAACACTTGACTTACCTTTATAACTGCTACAAAAAATTTTCTACCACATTTATAGTCCAGACACACATCCATTGTAGTTGCACGCACAATTATCACAATTACAAGTTGTTGCATGATTACTGCACACATGACAAAAATGTGTTGTCAGCTCTGGCCAAACAAAATTGACTAGAAGTTGCAACTAATAGTTTTATCTCGTTCTGAAGATTAATCCCTTACAGTCATTTGCTTGATCTTTCCTACTTGGTGCGTAAATTTTTTATTTCTGGTCAGGTCCAGGAGACATGTTGCACAAATAATTAAACATTTAACATGTTTGGAAAAGGAGTATAAAGAGGAAGTGTTCTATCATTCATATTGGTTTTTCTGAAGAAAAATGATATTCAAACATCCAAGCTGTTTGCATAATATCCTCTTCCTTTGGAAAGAAAAAAAAATGAAAACTTCCCAAAACATGAGCTTATAATTTGAATAGCAAATAAAAGTGTATCATAATATTCCTTAAGTTTAAGCTCATGTATTTTTAATCAATAATAAATCCTAAGATGGCTTTATGAGTTAAAACTTGTAAATGGAGATATTCTAGTACTAAAGGAGATGTTTAGTTGTTTTCTCACGATCGTTTTTATTGGTTGAGAAGTCACATGACATCCAAGCGTTTTGTAAGTATTGCAAAATTTCAAATATTTTGTAAAATTTTTGTAAAACGTTTGCAATTTTTTTTATTTTGTAAGATTGTTTTAAAGTTTTTGCGAATTTTCACATTTTTTGGAAAATATTTGTAAAGTTTTTGCAAATTTTCACATTTTTTGGAAAATATTTGTAAAATTTTTGCAAATTTTCACATTTTTTGGAACATATTTGTAAAATTTTTGCAAATTTTGGCATTTTTGCGAAATATTTATAAAATTTTTGCAGATTTTCACATTTTTGCGAAATATTTATAAAATTTTTGCAAAATATTGGTAAAAAAAGCAGTCAATGGCAAAAATATTTTTCGTTGAAATTGGAAATTATTTGGTTTTTGAAAAGTAATTATGTATTTTTCATACAATCTGTGTGCTATTTCAACAATCTAGAAGTGAAAAGTTCTAACCACTTTGCAAATCACTACTTCTTAATTCAATTTTATGCTCGGTTAGTCGTAAACTTTTTAAAATTTAATAGTATGTGAAGAAATATAGGCGCATGTTTTGTCACACATAGTAAGTCTGATTTTTATTAGTCTCGTTTTGAACCGTGTGTTCACTCGAGGATTTCATGAACCAACTTTTATTATTTTACTTATTGACGTAAACGTACACCTATTAACGGTTGTGCGTGGTATAGTTGTCAAGGGACGAATATTTTAACTGATAAAAATGAGTTTGCACTAACCATGCGTAGAAATAATTTCCTTGCTCACCCTACTAAAATATAAAACACCCTTTCGAGCTGCACTCAGGCGTCCAAAGTTATTTAGGGTTAAACAGATACTAGTGAGGTTTTGCAGCGACATTTTTATACTACAAATTAACACTATGATAAGAATATAACAATTTGGTGCTTGGACAGCGCTATCTTATAGCTATTTCTACGGTTATATTCTAATGACGTTCTCGATTATATTTGCCAATTTTATGCCTAACAGCCGCACTTTGTAAACATAAACTTTGTTAGGTATAGAACTTTGTTAAATTCAGAACGGAACACTGTAAACATAACTTGTTAGCCACAGAACGAAACTCTGTAAACCTAAAGTTTGTTAAATACAGAAAGGAACTTAATGGTTGGGCGATCGTTCACAATGGAAAACCTAAAACGAAAAATTTATTTCTTTGTACCGGTACTAACTAACCGTAAATAGATTTTCTTTGAGAGAACCGAATATTTACAGGATTAAATTCAACAATTCCATTGAAGTGGAGAATCAAATTGGTCGCCATTTGCAATGTCATAGAGAGGGAGCTCTCTGATTGGCTGTTCTTACCGTATGTTATATAACATGAGAGGATAGCTCAAACAAGTTACATTTACATTTCAGATACAATTAACTTTACGTCAACAAAATCTTACACCATTCAAACAAGGCGAATTACTGTTTTAAGAAAAGTGGATTTTAATCATATAACATTTTCCTCATTACTTCTCAATTAAAGTTTTCGGCAAATCTGAGAGTGATGAAGCCTATCATCCACCAATTAATATCCAATTACAATAATATTAAGGTTTAAGATTTGTAAGAACCCCAACGCGTGTTGAATAAGGCAGAGACAATTTAACTGTCACGTTTTCATTTTTTATCTTAACATTTGTTTCACTTTAAGTCTTATTACAAACCATTCCATTACAGGTGGCGCCTCTATTCAAATGTAGTAAAATTTTTAGTATAAAAAGAAAAATAGGGAGAAAAATTATCTGAATGGAATCTAGTGTTTTCTCAGCACGAATTTTGTGATAAGGAGAACATCAAGTCAAGATTCATTGGTACTTTTTTTATCATCTGTAGAAAAATTTTCTTATACGAATATACCATGAAAGTCAGGCATAAAGAGATAAGAAGGAAAAGAAACAGATGGGTGGAATGAGAACGAGGGTATTTCTTAAAAGATTGTATTGCAGGATGATGGTTGTTAAAGTTGTGTTCTTTCATTTCATTTACCCTTTTAGTAGTCATTTAATAAAAGAATGGGTTGAAAAAGGATGCTTGCAATCATATGTTAACAATGTAAAAGTTGAAATTCAAGCTTTTTAAAGAAAATATTGCCAAATGTGGGAAAGCATACAGATTAACACATTAATTGCTTTAAATTTACAATAAAAAATTTTAAAGGGGCAATCAATCCTTTAAGAAAGGTTACCTTATGTAAAACTTAGTACTATATCACACAAGTTTTTTCTTAAATTACACTTAGTTTACCTAAAATGCCCTTATTTTTAAAATTGGTAGTTACAACGTTCACTACATCTCGTCACATCTCTCGCTCGCGAGACTTTTATAGGTTATCTTAGTTAAATTTCTTAAGGTAAGGTCTCTCCTTATCTAATCTAATTTCAGATTTCTGAAGTACCATATCTTGCAATTTACTAATGGATCTCGCGAGAACGAGATTTGACGAGATTCTTAAAATATACTAAAATGTCGAAAAACGTACTGACTTTCACTTTAATGTAAGGCAACACTCCCCCCCCCCTAAAAAAATGCACAAAACAAATTAAAAAGATTATAATAACCACAATCAAAACATAACCCCACATTTGAATAGCGAAAACTTCCAATTCCAATTTTACTGCGTGAAAACAATTTTCCACTTGTTTCCTCCCCACTAATAAGCCAGTGCATTAGTGATGTGGAAAAGCTACAGTTACTATGCCAACAACGGAAGTTTGAAGGTGATTAACGTGAGACTCTAGGTCCAGGGATTTGAGTTTGAGACTTTGTATCAGCTTATGTTTCAACCTCTTCTAATTGGACTTGGTATTTATGGCACCTTATTTGTGGTCACTCATTTCACATTTGATTATCCAATTATACCCAAAACGTACAAAAATGATATTTTCCCCATTCCCCCCCTTACATCTCAGAAAAATAGAGATAAAGTAACATTTCTTTGTCCAATCAATTAGGCCTACAACCAAAATTGGTCGAATTTCAAGCGTATTCATTTGTTAAACCCATAAAATAGTTTATTATCTGCCATATCCATTTATGACTTTTTTTGAATACACCCTTGAAAAATGTTTTAAGAAATGAAAAATTTCTTGAGATAACTTTCACTAAGAAGTAAAAGTAGTAGTTTATTTTAAATTTTCTTTTTGTTTGTCATTGCAACAATCTTATTGGGTTTTATCATCAGGTGTTGAAGATTCCACGTTTTAAAATTCCAGTCTTTTAAATAAAGTCTCTAACAAAAGCGTGAGAGCTATCCAGATGATTTACATGTACATAAGTAGCATTTTCTATGCTTTAGTTGTAATTCGCCAAAGAGTTTCATTTATGGAATGATGTGCAATGATATTTTGTATTCAAGTAGTTGGTTAAAAATGGCGCATAGGGGTTAGGAGTCAAATGTAATTTCTGGTCAAGTGCAGTAGGTTTTCGCCTTTTAGTGTTTCCACTTTACTGCCAGTTTAAGGTAGTTTTAGTCTTGCGGTTTTTTTGTTGGGTTTTGAGTTTTTATTGGTGATAGACTTTATTCTTCGGTTTGGGCTTCAATGGACTTTAAACCTTAGAGGTCAATTGGGTCATGACCTGTTGGTTTTATTTGTTTCTTCCCTGCTGTTTGGTATTTCTGTAGTTTTTGTCTGTAACTGCAATTAATAATTAACTAGGCGCAAATTTTAAACTACGAGTACTGTAAAAACTAATACCTGTAACGTTATGTAACCAGTAATTGTGCGCAATGGGGCGATGTCGCTTTGGCAGTTCTAATAATAGCCGCAGTTCTAACAATGGTGGCGCGTCGGTACTACCGGATAGGATTCATTTCCGGTTCCATCTGGCAGTACCGACGCGCCACCATTGTTGGAATACTGCGGCCATTATTAGAACTACCGAAGCGACATCACCCCATTACGTTATAGCTTTGACAGAACTGACAAATGAATCCAATTCAACTTTAAACCTCTAGTGATATATATGAATTAATCAGCATTAATGGTACAAACCCTAACGTAAAATAACGTTGTAACCTTTAAGGATATCAACCACATAAGGTAATGTTTTAGTAAACGCCCCGCGTTGTTTTAAATGTAAAGGATAGATGATGACGTCAATAGATTAATAGTGACGTGACCTTCCTTAACTAATCAAATGGGATTAACGACTATAACTACAAAGGTTATTAATACACATTGGAGTTAATTAAGAATTGTTATTTCTGAGATTTGATGTTTTCCCTAGGATTTTAAGTGTTCAGTCATGATGGCTTTTTAAATAGTCTTTCTATGAAGTCAAAAACCCATAAACATTTGTTAGGCCAACGAGTAGTGGCTCAAAGTCTTTATTTTTTCAGCTTAATTCTTTGCTCCAATAATTCACCCAAAACTTCTAGTTCACTAAACTCTTCCGGACTAATCTCATGTGCAGTAAATGAAGATGCCATCTCATTGGATTGCTACTGCATCATTTGCACGCCAGGGGCAATTCTGTCCAGCCGTGCAACGAGCAACGTCTAGACGACTTTGATATCTCCATCTCTGTCATGAATTTCCAAATTAATGACATCGCTGGCAAAAAACATTGCTGGCAAACTTACACACATATAATTGACATACTGTTTCTAAATAACCTCATTTGAATTAATTCCTCAACATACGCCCAATGGCAATGAAGCTTTAACTTGTTTCAACGTTGGCAAATGAAGAATTAGGGTTCACTACATATACCGAATCAGGTTGAAATTGCTCCATTAACATTCCCTCCCTTCTAACCTCTTGGATTTTTTTTTTTTACTTCTCTCATTAACTTACATTTATAGTTAATTTTAATATTAAACTAATGGTACAAAATTTCAGAATGCTTATTTTTATATCGGCCAATGAAATATTGTCGTTTAACGGTTATGTAATTTTTCATCAGATGTCGCTGTACTGTTTGTACTTCCCTTTATATTTACCGCAAATGAAGTTGGAGTTGCCCAAAGAAACTAGAAATCTAGCCCTGCTTACCATATGTGATTTGTGCATTGTGGGTAATACTACAAAAATCTCGCTGACATTCGCGTGACCTCTAAACAGCAATGGGACTAATATTTAATTATGTTCACACTTGACTTGAGATAAATTTAACGTAGTGGTATGACGAATTGCCATTAACGCACACAATAGTTTTGTTGTGTAACAGCTGATTCCGTCATACCACTAAGTGTGAACACAAGTAAGAACTAGCCTTTACAGTTGCAACTTTGACTTTTTAATGGGCGAAGTCGCTTCGGTAGTTCTAATAATGGCCGCAGTTCGTTGCGCGTCGGTACTGCCAGGTGGATTTATTTCCGGTTCCACTTGGCAGTACCGACGCGCCACCATTGTTAGAAGTACCGAAGCGACTTCGCCCCATTACATTTGTGACATCCAGGAGTACCAATGCCATTCTACTGCCCAACCCCGGCTCAAACCCTGAGTAAAGTCTGCAAAATGGTTTGGTTTTTCTGACGAATTATAACTCAAAAACACACCATAACACTACACCGTAACAAATTAAGACGTTTCAAATGACTTCTCAATGCGGGGCAAAAAGAAATATAAAACTTAACGCCACTAGCGACAACTACGGTCAAACAAAAAGAAGAAAACCGGAAGAAACTAGCAATGGTCAACAAATACACCAATAACAAAAAATTATCCAAAACTGCTTCTCTGGGCATGCCACTACCAACAAAGTGAGATACACATAACTTATATACTTGTGTATCTCTGATATTCTCTCTTGGCCAATGTTCTTTTACAGTTGACATTTGGTTTCAACTTTAATCTTCTTAACAAAACTAAATGGATTTCCGCTTCCTCTCTTTTCCGTCAAACTGACCACAAGCCTTTTATTGTAATCGAATCTGGGAAAGGAAAAAAAATTCCGAGTCAAGTTTAATGACATTTCTCCCCCTTCAAGACTTAATACAAGCCTACATAAATGTAAAAGGAGGGGGACCTCATTTGGCAAACTATTCAAGGACCCGACAAAGCAGGCTTTTATAGTGCATACTCATTATTCAGTATACAGACCAATGCCCATAGCTTCTATAGAATGAACGGTGTTTTGTATGTGAAAATGCATCTGCCATGGATAAAGAGGGCGATCATAAATTTCCATTGGCTTTATTATTTACGTGTAGTATGTTTAAAAATATAGGTAGATGGCGCGGTGATTTTTATTCGCCTGATAATTTAGTTTTGAGAAAAAAACTAATAAAAAACAATATGGGTTTAAAATTGATGAGTCTTGTTTGTAGTGGAATATAAAAATTTAAAAGGTTTTTTTTCCTACTATCTTGCTGTTTTTTGTAGGGAGTGAAAGATTGCATTTCTAAACGATTAGCTTCGCAGCATCTTTCTATTTCCATGGGTACTACTAGATTGATGAGATGCCATTATGCAGCGTTTACAATGTGCACCTATTTTATTTATTGGAATTATTAACGGAAATGATGTATGGCAGTAAACAGTTTTGTCGTATCTGGAATTTATATTTGAGTTGCTTAGTTTTTTTTTTTTAAATTGGGTAAATTATTGGGTTGGAGTTTTAATTATAAGTAATGAGTTTAGGGTTTGGATTAAAGAAATTTATTTTTCAAAATGTATTTACTCTAGTAAGTTACACATTTCGAAGCAGTCAATAGTTTATTAATTGCAATTGAAGAATGAGAGCTTGTATTTTTTCACCTTAAGAATTCAGGCATTAAATAGTGCAATGAGTTTTCCCAAGAGAAACGTAAGGAATCTACAGTTTTTTTTACTGCATTTTTTATTATAGTTATTATATTTTTACTGCATTCTTTGCTGTTTGTTTTTTGCATTTTTTTACTGCATTCTTTTCAGTTCTCATACCAAAAAAAATTGGTCATTTTTTGGTCATTTTTTTTAATTACGTGGTCACTTTTTTTAATCATAATAGTCCATTTTCCGATTAGCTAATGATAAAATTACTGAAATATGATCAAGTGACCAAATTAAAGTCATATTTTGATCATTTTGTAATCACAAAAATGATCAAATGGAATTGATCAGTGCTCTGAACACCAATGATTACAAAATGATGATGTGATGAAATTCTGATTACAAAGTGATCAAAAAATGATCAAATTTTTTTGTATTGGTTGCTGTAATTTGATTCATTTTCTGCAGTTTTTCTACAGTTTTCTGCTGTAGAAAAAATGCAGTTTTTTGCCAGTTGAACTAAAAAAAAAAACACCAACTACCTCGACAACTGCGGTTTTTCCGAGCAAAGACTGGTACAAAATACAAAATCTGACAAATTTTTAATTTTTACATATACACTTATTGTATTTTTCTTTGCTGATCTACAGTTTTCTTGTAAATTTGTAAAATTACTGCACAAGAGAAAATTTTTATTTCTTTTTTGCACAAAATTTAAAAAACTGCAAAAAAAATGATCAAAATCTAGCTGCATTCAAATATTAAACTACACGGCGGCTTAGGTGAGTTTCACAACCTGTGACGCCATTATTCACGACGCGATGCATAAACCAGTTACTAAATGTGACGTCACAGGTTGTAAAACTCACTTAAGCCACCGTGTAGTTTAATATTTGAATGCAGCTAATGAAATATATAACACAAAAGTTAAAAAAATTGTTAGTTGCAACATTAATTTCATATCCTCTTCTGAGATTTGTTGGAAATTTGTAAGTGTACTGAGTTCACTTACAATTGCTTAGCAAAAATATTTGGCGTATCCGCACATATCTCAAAAAATAAAATCCCGGTTAAAATACAACAATCATATTAACTAATAAAACAACTGGCGCTTCCTTCAGCAGACACTTCTGCAATTATTTTCCCATAATAAACAACAGTGCAACGGGGATTTTTATTGCGCAATAAAAGCGAGCAAAAGCCTAATTAAAAATTAAAGCACGAAATTAAACAATTTTTTTTACAACCCAAAATAAAATTGACAACATTCACACGTTTGAAAAATCCATATTGACGTCCAATAATCACACAAAAGGAAATTCAATTCCGAAAACATTGCACCAGATAATGAGATTATCGAATGAAAAGAAAAGACAAATTTATCTATAATTTGCTAACTTTAAAAGTTTTATTTTTCTAAAAGAAAGACACCTGAAAAGAGTGAGAAAAAAAAAATCATTTCCATTAGATGGCAGCCCAATTCAATTTATTCATCTCACGTAAATCAACTGACTCGCCACTAGAAGATTTTTTTTTTTTGATGTTTGGCGAATCAAGTGAATGGAAGAGATTCACGCCACTTGTGGTGGAGAACTATTAACTAATTGCGTTGGGCAGAACTTAATTCAGAGAGAACACCTTGCTGCCGCATTTGCATTTTAAAACTGTGAAATGAAATTAGCTTAGATTCTCTGCTTTTCACATTTTCACTCGAGTACTCTGATATCATTCGGATTTGTTTTCCCCCTCCTCTTAACAACCTGATTTATTTCCCTCCTCTACCAAAACTTATTCCAAGAGATTAGAGTTTGTTTAATTGGAGACGCGTTCACATTAAAACGAGCATTGACAATCTTTAGATAATTTTCCAACCGAAAATTGATGAAACTCGTGAATCATTGCGAGCAAATAAATTAATCAAACGCACCAATTTGGGTTATAAAACTCGTATAATTTAAGTAATAAATCAATATTTTAACAATTTTCATCTATAAATTACAGAATAAAAGTTAATTTTCGTTTTCCATTTTTCTCATTTTAGATTTAGCCCAACATGGCGGCGCCCATAAACTACTGTAATAGAAGAAAAAAAAAGGTTTAACGTCGGACCAGAATACTGAGATGACTTGAAGTCATGCAAAGACCATTCAGAAGTTATAAACAGTAAACAGCGCTAGTATTAAAACTAAGAGAAATAAAATTAAAATTAAAACACTATGCAGGTAATGCGGCGGAAGCGAGATGAACTATTCATACGTAATCAAAAGAATATGAAACCTGCAAGGAATCAAAATACCACAACACATGGAGTAACAACAAGAACCAACAAGCTCACCGACATCTTAACGGTAGGAAAATTTATTATTATTTTGTTTCAAAAAACAAAAACAAAAAGTAAATCAATCCAGAGTATAATGACACTTGCGAGATAGAAATTGCAACACATTGTACATATAATAATGCTTAACAAAAATCGTAAGTGCGGAATTAAATCCCTTTCCTTACATGCTGTTTATGCACGACCAAAAAGGGTGGAATAAAAGTTGTCCCTGGACCCGCATTTGGAAGTTTGCTACGACTCCCCCGTCTAGCGATTACTAAATATTACCATTTTATCTACTTGAAGATGTTTCATATACACACAGACTTAGTTCATTGCAACCACAGTAAAAGAACAAACACACTAATGCCAGTCAAGGGTTTTGAAATTTTAATTAAACTCGTGTAATTTTCTAGTCTTTTCCACTAGAATATTGAATATTGAACAAGTCGCAAACTTAAGAACGTTAAAACCTCTTAAGCATTTGCAAAATTCTGACTTACCAAAGTTATAATTAAAACAAATTGTCCACATTTTAACAACTTGGACTGAAGTGTTATGACCAACTCACTTTAATAGCAGGGTCGTTACAGTTAACAAATTCAAAGACTGAAAGTCTATGTTCTGTATTTACGATTTGTTGGCCTTCATCTTTCTCCGATTATTGGTAGGTGGGTGTAATTGGGTGTCAAGTCTATGGTAATTATAAAAAAGAAAAACTGTCCCAGGGGATGATAACTTGAGTATGGGACAGTATAGAGCTAAATGGGGTCAGAGGTACACCATTGTTTTAATGCAGAACTGTTAATTTTATTGTAAATATTTTAATATCCAATTCAATAATCAAAGTTAACTATGGGTAATTATAGTGAGAATATGTATCTACTATTGAGTCAATTCAACCATCGAGCCAAAGTAGATTGACTGAATTTTGGATGCCTTACTAAGGGTGCAAATAATGATTTCTGCAATTCAAAGAAAAGCTTCAAACATCAAACACCATTGTCCAATTTCTTGCCTAAGTAAAATCAAACAAATTAAAGCTAGAAAACATTTTTTTAAAAAAACAGCCAATTAGTTTTAAGGTTTATAAAATCAGCACAATGTTTAGTTAATCGGATGAGTCCCCTGTAAATATGACAAGAACAACAACATTATCACGAGCAAACATGATGAGATTGTCAATAAAAAAACAGTAAAGTGTGATTAGCAAACAGTTGTTTAAGCTGTTACTTTCTCTTTAATCCCTTGTATAACTATTAGAAATAATTAGAAAAAAACAACACAGCTCGAAATGGACTATAAAACAAACAGTTTTTTTACTCCCTAGCTCCACTTAATGGCCTAAGTGGCAATTGCTTATTATTGTAAATTAAAACTAAGAGAGAGAGAGTGCCTTTAACAATTTTCGTAATGGAAGTGTGTGATGTATAAACAAAGAGTTTGTAATGTCTACCTGTAGTGATGCAATTCAAAAGATTCGTTTGGTGTCGTGTGCAAGTTTAAAATTGCAACTCGTAAGCAAATGGCACTCAAAGCAGTTGTTAGTCAAATGAAACTCTTCTTGACTAACTCTTGTCTTTGTAAATGCTCTCATGAAAATTGAAACGTCAGGAATGGTCAAGATGACTTCGGGCGAAGAATTGGAACTCGTTAAATTACTTGTTCACTTGCGTTTCACGAAATGGCTAATCAACTTAATACTTTGAAAATGTATTTTTCAATCTCGTGTTTTTGCTATCAGAGGACGCTGAAATATTAAGTTACCAATTAACAGTATGAGAAGTCAACAAGTTTAACTTTAAATCCGTAGTACACTAAAAATAAGTTCAACTAATATACATACCATTATCACAACTGCTAGAAGATGTCTCAGCTCTGTGAAAACGAATTTTGTTACCAATAACAATGAGTTAGAAGATGTGAAGGGACCAATCACAGCACAAAGCATCTAAACAATTCGATGCAGTAAACAGTCATCAGTCAGCGCCGCTATCGCCGTCGTCTTACGCGTCATCAGATTAAGAAGAATAAAGCTTATCACAGCTAGCGGCGAGAACAGGTCGAACTATGCAAACCAAGCAGCGACATAAACTTTAAAACTAATACAAAATCGCACAACCAACCCAAAAATATAACAACTACCCAGAGAAGCAGATGCAAATGACGAAACCTCGCACACTCACACAAAATGGCAAAAACCTGAAATAGGGATAAATAATTTAGAGATTTTATTATTAAAAACGCTTTCAAAACGAGGTGCAATGGACAGAAAAGTGTCTTTTAATATTTATCCCGTTAGTGAGACCACCTCTTTAAGAAGAGCCGTCTGAAAAATATGAAGAATTTTGAAATGCCACAGTGATTAATAATAAATATTGCACTATTTTAGCAAAACTTAATGTTTCTGCAAGCCACAATATAAAAGAAGATGAAAACTGTTAGCAATAAAGAAGATGAGTATGACCATCAATAATGCGTGCACCAACAGCACAGAATGACGATGCCACTTTGCCCAGAGGATAAGAATAACCATTGTTGGTGACAGGCAAATTTATACAACCACAACACTGGAAAGTTGCTCCGAACCCCTTCAAAGTTCATACAAAATTTAAACCAGTCTTGTGATGGTTATTTCAAATTTAAATTAAACCAATGCTCAATACAACACTGGAATTTAAATTTCATTAAGATTTAAGAAGTTGAAAAGATTTCTAGTTTGCAAGTGGTCACTTAGTAGCATTAACATCCACTTGGTTTTTCACTGTCAGCAACATGTGTTTAATTACTTTGCAGTTGTAATTGAATAGTTGCTTAGATGGAGGAACTGGAGAAGATGCTCTTTTATCGTTTGAAGAATCTTCAATACAAAAGAGAATTTTGAAGTGAAGAAAAACTCCACCCATAGAAACCATTCAAAGTACTAATAAGATTGAGAAAAGAAGTTGAAAAGATGTGGTCATGCGATGCACTTTAAAAGTGATTGATAAAGACACCGCCTTAAGAGACACTAATGCAAACCTACTTTGTAAGTTTATTTATTTTATTGCAATATTTTGAGGTTGTGTACACAGGTGTTCTCTATTGTGTTTTCCCTTCCAAATGCCACATTGATTAGCTCGACTCGGTCTACTTCTTTCAACTGAAGATTTGCCCTTTTGAATATGTAGGCAAAACTGGAGTCAAAGGTTGAGTCATATAACTTGCGACGTACTAAGATTTTCAATTTTGTAATGTTTGAGCACCAGATGTCTTGAAGCTGAAATAAAAGAGGCAATGAAGGAAAATGTCTGGTCTCATCTTTCCCTAATAAGATTTAATGAAGCCAAAGAAACGACAAAAGAGAGAGAGGGAAAAGCAACCTAAGAAACTTGAATTTATCCTTTGAAAGAAGAAAATAAAAGAAGATGCTTCGCCCTTTCTCTCAAATTACAAACTTGAAAAAGAAGACAGTTGCTCCCTTCATTTAATATAATAATTCCCCTAAAGCTGGCATTTGTCCTGAAGACATTTCGTACAAACCCGAAAAGACTCATAAGCTCCTTGACAGGGGATACTACAGTAACTTACTTGCAGACAAAATACGTGTTAATTATGAACACAACCAATAGGGTGAAGTCGCTTCGGTAGTTCTAACAATGGTCGCGCGTCGGTACTGCCAGGTGGATTTATTTCCGGTTCCACCTGGCAGTACGGTTGCGCCACCATTGTTAGAACTGTGGCCATTATTAGAACTACCGAAGCGACTTCGCCCCATTTTTAACAAGTAAGGGTCACTTTTCAGTTCACATTACTGGTATTGTTTCTGTTGACAAAGAGTTGTGGGTAAAATGTCCTACAACGCATTAGAAACGATCGGACGTTACTGTTTCTGTTGATCTAAGGAAGGTTGTGCGTTTCTGTTAGAGATGACCAATCACAGGTTGCACAAAATGTCCTGCTATCCCCCAAACGTTTTTGGGCACATTAATACGGCCCACTTTTTCAACTTCTTTGGTATATTTTACAATTGAGGAAAAATTTTTCAGAAAAATTGTTTATATCGATTATAATATCGATATTATTTAGTCGATATAAATCGATTTTCAGGATTGATACATAACTTCATACTTTAAATTTCTGGTCAGTCAAGCCAATCACGTTCAAGGTAGAAATCACATGATCAGAAACAACACATAATTTGACCAAATTATATACAAAAGAAGAAATACAACTAATTAGCTGTCACACACAGTAATGTGAACCAGAATGAACACTCCGATGTGCAGAAACAAATTGAAGTCAG
Organism: Pachymerium ferrugineum; assembly: GCA_034686365.1. Taxonomy (NCBI): domain Eukaryota; kingdom Metazoa; phylum Arthropoda; class Chilopoda; order Geophilomorpha; family Geophilidae; genus Pachymerium; species Pachymerium ferrugineum. The sequence goes on along the minus strand of JAQGAS010000412.1, from coordinate 35,193 downwards.
TCATATTGAAAATTTTTTATTGAATATTTTATTAGATCACCAGTAAAGTCTTGCAATTCCAAACATTTTCTATATTAAGCTTTTTTTGTATATATCTAAGTATGCAGTGTTTTGTATGCAGCAACAGACTTGAATGTGAATTGGCACTGGAATAGCGTTGGATTTGCCCGTAATTCGCAATGACAACCAATTTGTTGGGGGACTCGCCCTCCGCCATTGCACGAATGACCATTGGCAAAGCGTTTCAGGCGTTGAGGCGTGGACAGAAATGAAGTGACATGTGGATGCAGGCATTAGAAAATCATCACCTTGCCACCTAACGAAATTCCAAGCACGTACTTCGGATAAGAGAAAAGAAAAAAAAATACTTTTCTTTTTTCTCTTCTTCATCTTCTACTTGAAAACGAGATTGCTTCTTATTCTGACGAAAAATAAGGGCCTGCACTGTTTGGACGTGTAATTACTTTAAATTCGTGACCTGCAATTGTTTTGAATTTTATTTAAATTGAGAAGGTGTGGCAAAAGTGCAAATCCATGCTCTATTTGTTTGGGGTCCACTCTACCAACAAAATGGATATCGAGTTAAATGAGCTTGGCATTTGCACCTCGTTAAACTTGGCATTCATTTCAAACGGCCATTAAAAGTTAACAAAATGGATATGAAAAGCTTCAATTACTAAGCATTTTCTGTAAGAAAAGCCCCCAACTGGCAAACCACATTGGAAATGTCTTTTTTGGAAAATGTTTCTTTAAATATTCACCTGGCATTCTTTGCATTTCTTAGAAAAGAACACATTAAAATATAACTCATTCATTATTAATCGCATTAATTTCCCCTTGTCATTTCTCGTAGAGAATTCGTGAGCGACTTTGTAATTTTTCAATTATGTAAAGCAGCTTTCTTTCCTCTTTAAAACCTAATTCTTCTAGTTTTTTTCCCCCTTCTAAAAAAGCGTTGCACAAACATGATTTAAACACTTTGTTGAGATAAGTGTAAACGACAGCACATCATTTATATAATTTTAAATCATTCTAAACATAATTTACAACCATAAAACTTTTCCCACATGTTTTAATATGTTCAAAGTGAGAACTGTCACTCACTGCAAGTAAAAGAAGTTTGTGGGAAGGAAGAAAAGTGTAATTGACAGTGAATGAACTTTGGCGTTTTCTTGAAGTCTTAAGAAATTGTGTATTAAAGGTTTTTGGAATTGACACAAACTTAAGCGGCATTAAATATAAAGTAGCAACTAAATGCTGTGTTGATTGCCATTTCTGATACCAGATGGTGTTTTACGACCGCCATATTTGCCTTATTATTTTATTGTGAAATTGTTAACTTTTACTAAATGAAAGTTTAGGTTTTTGTAGCATTGTTCTTGGTTGAATGGGTGCTTTAATCACGGGCAAATATTTTTATTGGTAGTAACTATAATTTCTCTTTTAAAAAACAACACTGGGAATGTTGCAAATTAATCGTTTGACAGAAAGGTTTGGTGAGCTCTTTTAACATTGGGGAGAGCAATCCTCGTTACTACCAAGTTGCCACAACCAAAGCCAACCAAAATAGATGCCAGTGGCCATTCAATTACTTTACCAATGGACCGTAACTGATTGGTGAACCAATGCTTAATGAAAGGTACTCTAGGCACTCCATTTATTTTCACTAGATTAAATTAACTCTTAAGATATAACTAATTATCACTCTATTTATAGAGAATGTCGTATGAAATATCAACACAATTAAAAGATAAACTTGTCCCTCCTATGTAACCTAAACAATCTTATTGTGCATTTCAAATAATAAAGGCGTGTTTGTTCACAGTTTAGAGTAAACAAAGAAATTAGGTTAGACGTCGGTCAGAAGCTGCCAGGGCCATAAGCAAAGGGGCAAGACTTTATCAATTCAAAGTTGAAATCAGTAGACATGACATCTATTGAAACTAATAACTAAAAGCCGTTAAACCAGAACTTCATTCTCATTTCCTCAAGGAAGCCAGGAGAACTCTTAAGAGGACCAGAGCGAAGATCACATGGAGGTAGAAAGTTGTATATGCTTCCAAAAAGTATAAGTACCGGTACCTTGACGTCAATGACTTAGAGCCGAGGCCATTTGTCCAGAAGGATGTATGACGGGTTATGTATGAACATAACCATTAGTCAAGTAGACGGAATGACGTCAGTAGGCTGCGTCATGTGGCATGGGAGAAATAAATATCAGGAATATTTATTTCTCAAAGAATATAACTAAGACTTTACACTATGGACACAAATTATAGTTGTACTACTAAATGCATTACTGAATTACGAAGGAGGAAAGTACGTAATACGTTTGCTCACACAGTTTCTTCACGTTGTATTCAAGATTTTCAAAGATTCGCCCGCAGTGGAGTTTGATCTCAAGTTTGTACCTGCATCCAAGTTGTATAAAAGCGCGCAGTTGCATCTTGCTTTTTCGATGTCTTTTGGCCCTGCAGTTGGTAATGGAAAAGAGCTTAGTTGGTGGAATCAGCTGTGTAATTAACACCCGTTTATCACGTCTTATCTGAGCACCGCAAGAAAGGAAGGTGCCTTATCTTTGTAACGTAGATTGATGAATCAAGATGCTGTGCCAACGTTCTCCGATTATCCCAACGAAAAACCCTATTGTAGAATTTGCATATGAAAAGTACCTCAAGCTTCACTTTGTGCTCAAGTAAAGGATTATACAATTTTTGCTTTAAGATACGAAATAATCTTGTCGTCGTTCTGGGCGGCATTGAAAATTACATCTTAGGATCTTTTTTTCCCTGTGCTCTTCAATTTCCTTTGCTTGTCTGATTTGGGTGATTGGTTCAGTTGCAGCAAAAAGTTAAGAGTTCAATTTTTTCCATTTCTCTTAGAAAACCTAATCTCAAGTCATAAATGAAAGTAAGGGGTGGGTCTGCTTTTTATTAAGGAGAAGGGTGTATACTTTGGCTGTGCAAACGGCAGGAAATTGATATGGAGTTTAGAATTGGTGCAAGCGCTGAATAAAGATTTGCACTCAAAACTCTGTGATTAAAAATTGCTTTAAACTGAGGGAGATAAAATTGCATTTCACGTGTGGATAAATAAAATAGAGGAGTTTAAACTGTGCAAGTCTTGAACCTCGAAAATTAAAGGATTTAATAATGCATTCTTTCACAATTTTACCACTGCCAAGTAAAGTGGCGTCAGTGATTGTTTATTCATGCAATCGTTCGCCTATTGTGTGGATTTAACGTGAATTTTTAAGAAATGGGTTACATTTTATAGTAGGAGCAGTTGAGTTACTCTAATTGTTGCACAGACATCTTAGATTAAGTTAGAAGTTATGTGCAGCTGGAGAGATAATTGTGCAAAGATTTCTGACAATTTATGTGTTGTATTGAATTAGGAGAAATAAGTTGAGACACGGTGGCGGCTGGATGTCGTGCGAAACTTTACAGATCTCGTTCGGATATCAGTGCCAAACTAGTTCATGCAATTCGAACTGATCTCTTACGGATATCATACGACACTCGATACAGATCTATTGCGAAACTACAGCTTTTTTTCGTGCGGACATCAATACAGTTTTTCCGAAATTGAAACAAATTATTGCTGGACAAATGTAGAAATGCAGAATTTATATGGTGATTTCACTTTACTGCAATGTCACCTTTACCGAATAAGTTGATACCCGTTACATAAAACGCAATAGAGGGGCAGTTGAGTGTGAGCAGTCAATGTGCGCAGTTGTGCTGTTGGGGTTATATTGAAGATGTAACTACGTGCTCATTACGGAACATCATTCCCCCATCACCACGAAGCCTTGGTTGGTATATATCTAAGATGGCACTGCGATTTGAATAATGATGACAATCTGAGTCATCGACGTTTAGTCTCGGAAAAACTCGTCATTTCGCTGCAACGGAAATTAGTTGTTTGCGTCATCGACTTTTAGTCATTAAGCTTTACTCTTCTTCTTCTTTTAGTCATTCGCTACAATAGTTGTCTATGTTTGCCACACATGATAAACAATTATTGTATCCCATAATGCATCACCCAAGAATCTTAACAATAACATAACGAAACAAAATGAATGTGACCTACATAGTAAATATCTACTTGAACAAGAATTTTTCATAAAAAAAAAAAAGAAAAAAAGAATTCAAAGCATTTTATTGATTTCAATTAATTTAAACAATAAGAACCTTTTGCAAAGCTTCAAAAATTGATTTTGTCGAGCACAAAACAAGAATTCCACATTGATTTTATTCATCTCCGCAAAACAAATCTCTTCAAAGGAGGAAAAGTGAAAAAAAATGTTCAAAAAACCTTAATTCAACATTCCTGGTTAATTTAATACGTACTACAAATCAGAAAGAACATTACTAGTTTAGCCACGTTAAAAGATGACACCACAATTCATTAATCTACACTTAATGGCTAACGGTCATAGTCATTATAGTGTAATCAAGTAGCAACACCGACCATATCACACGTGTCTCGACCAAACATCTGCTGTCCGATCCAACCTCTAAACGCACTCGAGTCCAGCACTTGACGACACATGGCCGCTTTATACAAGCCGCAAAGAAAGCTTTAGAAAGAGAGAGGAAAAAAAAGTTTTTCTTTACACAGTTTGATTTGTAGACACTTATTTTTTTAGTTTCACTTGGAGAAAACGCACTCTTTTCAGTAAAAAAAAGTCATTTTTCAACTGAACTTATCTGTGGGTTCCACCAAATGTCACCACCTGACCAAACGGAGAGAGAAACCATTATTCACTTATAAAATTGTTGGGTGTAATTAAGAAGTGGAACTAATTGTAATTTGAAGTGCGTTAAAGTTGAGATGATTTGTTGCCTCTGTTCATTTTACTGAACATGTTTTATAATATATTCAGCTGTAATTCTCAATTAAGCTTCGCACCTGTTTGGAATTTACATACAAAACCCTTTATAGTTTAATAAACGTCAAGAGTTAGTGTAATTTTGTGTTCAACTCATCCTTAAGATTGTTTATTCGGTAACGTATTGGTCGATTTTCGTTTTCTTTTGGTGTTGGCACGTGCAATAGCTGAAATTAAGTGGGATAGAAGGGGAAATTCTTGAACTGCGATGAATACTGACGACATAAGAAGGCTAACTTAATGGTCTGTGATTGGCTAAAAAGAATTCTTAGGTAGGCATTATTTCATTGGTCGAGAGATTAGCTGGAAATCTTTTTTTTGGACCTCAAATGGCTATAGCCACTTGAACTTCTTGTAAAAATGTGGCACTGGGTGAGGGTGGCTAGGTGGCGCTCTAAGAATGTTGCATTTGGTGGCTTGTTAGTGACAAAAACTGAATAGACATAAAGTACACTGTATAAAAGTAGGTGTAATTGCCAAAAAGGATGTAAAACGATACCCAATAGGTGTTTAGTTAGGTTATTCATGCTTAGGCGCCAAACACCTTTTAGTTGTTCGACAGACACAAATGGTTTTCAGGCTTAACCTGAGGATGTTGAATTATAAAAAGTATACGACCACCCTCAATATTTTTTTCAGTGTTGCACACCCATAAAGACATAAATAAAGATGTTTAGTTGCTCTTTTTAGTTCCGTCGTAAGAGGGCTTCATAGTTTAATTTTATTATTTTTGATTATTATCATTGTTACGCTCTTTATTTGTTCATGTTTATGCGAGAATTAATTACAATTTGAAGGGTAAACAATACCTGACCAAACTTTTCATGGATTGTTTACGTCAGGTTTTTAATATCGCTAAATGGACTAGACGCTCCCTTGAGTGTATAGTTATTTCATTTCAAGCCATCTTGGCTTTTTAATGACATGCCTATTTTGGCTTTTAATGTCATTAAAAGCCAAAATGAGAATAAAATGTCTCGGTAACTACACCATTAAGAGGTCTGTTAATCCATTTCAGGGTGTAAATTTACACCTTAAAGGATACAAAATGGTGTATTAAACATTGTAAATATAGAATGTCTATTTAACACAAGGTTTTTTTTTTTTTATGGAGTCAAATTTAATTTTTTTAACTATTAATGAACTAAACTCCAATTATTTTTACAAATCCACTAATTTTGGTGATATTTTTCATTTTAAAAAAATTGTCGCTTTTGTTGCAAGTGGCGACATAAAGCGCGAGCCCTAATACCTGTACATCTTTTTAGTCTCGATCCAATTCACTTTTTATTTTTGTCAAACTTTTATTAGCCTTGAGAATATTACCTTGCCTCAATATATAAATTTTCAAAAAAATTAGATACGAAATGATGGTTCTGGACGTCTTTATGATATAGGAAATGCAGTCAGTAAAGCAGAAATTCACTTTTCTTCTTGTAAGCGACTGAATCTGATGGCGCTACTTGCACTGGAGTGATTCGTTCGTGCGTCCAAATGTCAGTGACCAGGTCGAGCCACAGTTTCCTGCCAACAAAAGAATCTGCAAGAAAAGACCAGAACTAAAGTCACGGTCACTCGTTTGGAAAATAGAAATAGTGGTTTGAAAGAGAGAAAATAAAAAGGTAAAAATCCCACTCACTTGACTGTTTACTATTTTAATACCTTGTGGAATTGGCTCTTTTAGAAATTACTTAAACCCATCTGGTTTGATGTTAAGAAAAAAATTTAAGGGTCAAAGAGAAAAAGGGAGAGAAAAAAATTGTCGCTTTTAACTTGACACCTCTCACTTGGGTATCAGAAAAAAAATTCAATAAAGTTTGTTGCCAAACTTTTTTCTTTTCATTTATATTATATGTCACACCTCGTGTTACTTGGTGGGGTAGAAAAAGTGTCGAGTCAAAGCTCCAGAGTGGACACGGAATGACTTGCGTAAATGTGAGAGAGAAGTAAAAAATGAGAAAAACGAGCCTGACAAAAATGAAAATAAAAACCAAAAATAATTGTGTCAATTTGGGGTGTGCGTGAGACTTGGCACGCCAAAATGTGTTTTTATGATGTTGCTGTGTTTGCTCATTTGCGTCATAGAGATGTATGATCTGTTTGACACACGGCCGTCCAATTTCGCTTCCTTTATCAAACATCAAAAAAATTATTTTGCATTGCATGCCAGCAAACATTAAATTAAACCTAAGGCAACATACATTTAGCACACATTTTTTTTTGAGGGGGTGAAAGAGTTCTAAAACTGCTTTTAGTTAAACATGTATAATCTATGAGGTTTTTTTTAAACTTTTTAACTCTTAATGCACTTTTATTTGAATTGGAATATGAATTTTATATTACGAGATTGCCATAAACATGGACCTGCAATTTTAGTACAAAATGCTGCCACTGGATATACCGGCGCCACTGAGCGCTGGGTACAATAATGCGTCGAACTGTGTTACGTTTGAGAATGAATTTCTCTAAAAACATGCAGTCACGTGAAATATTTTGACAATAAATGATTAATGCCTATAAATGTTTTAAAAAAATTTTGCACCAATCGGAGAACGAGTTTTTAAGATAAGTATATTATAAAATGGCGTTTTATATTAGAATATTGGATTTAATCCTACAAATATTCTACCCATCTATGGCAAATCTACTTGCAGTTAGTAAAGTTAAAAATAAATATAGATTTGAGCATAAAACTGATTTTAAAATGAGAATTTTTTTTAACTTCCTTCCAAAGCCATTTTGAAAAATTTATCCAACTTGAATTACAGGGCTACAACCCAGATTTAAATATTTAAATTTCTAAGAATTTATACATCTCTCTTAAAATGTAGCATTATATTTACAAATGAATAATTCCAGGAACAACACTCCAACTTGAACTGCAGAGTGAGAATTTAAAATTAAACTCTATTAATACATTCAATACATAACTTATTCATGGAACCAGTTTCAACTAAATTGTGTGAAATGTTTTTCAATAGAGCAAAAGTAAGGCACTTTTCAAAAATGTCATTTATGATTTGTGGAGGAAAGAATTAGGTGCATGTTGGTTGCTACATTGCCTAGCTTTCACTTGGATGACGTATGGCCATTTGGTGTCCAACCCTCTTTACTCAAATCATTAAGTGGGCTGTGCCTCGACTGAGACGACGCAAGTTTATTGCATTGATAGATGAGAAGAGGTCTTTGATTAAAGCGGAAGACTCTTCTCTACATTACAACAAGATTTTCTTCCTTCTTGCACTTTTCTTTTCGATACAAATCTGTTGCTCTCAGGATAAGAAGTGTGAAAGCAAAGCCATGTTTCGTGTCTGATAAAAAGGTAAAGGAATTGTCCAGCGTCAATACGATTAATGATGTGTCCTCCACAACAACACCACTGACCGAACGAAATTGAATAATTCTCCACTTGAAATTGAGTCTTTTGCTGGTTCTCTCTTCAGGGACAAATTCTTTCTTGGAGTTCTTTAAGAGACAAACTATTGTTGACATTGGGAATTTTTCCAACTTGGTTCTAAGTTAATGAACGCCTTTCTGAATATAAGTTTTATCAATAGGCATACTTGCCTACTCCTTGCCACACATGTCCATGTCTGTAGTGGCATAATGTAACCACATAGGAAATTGGATATGTCATTACATCCAATATGACATGTAACCATATCCTATATGGTTACATTATGCAACTACAGACATCGCAGAAGCTGATTATGGCCAACTTTCCGATAAGAATTAATTTGAGTATTGAAACGTAAAGCTATAATTTTTTTGTTTACTTTAGTTTTTCCAATTACCTACAACGAAATCGAAAATAACAAATTAAGTCGTCAATTTAATCGGAATTTTGTTGTCGTTTGATGTTCAATTTTGTAGTGCAGTATACTCATAGAAATAAAGGTGTTGAATCACACCTAAAACTTATCCTCTCTGTAGCACCTTTTTAGATGTACATGTACGCCCTACCTGGCACACTTTTCCTTTTTCTATTGTCTACACCGTGTGAAAAAAGTGTATAAAAAAGAATCAGGTGTAACTAAACGGTGTACAGTAACACCTTTCATACTGCAGGGTGTATATGTTTATGTAAAAGGTTATCACGTTACACCCTTTCAGTGTATGAAAGGTGTTATTATACACTGATTAGTTACATATGACCCTGTTTTATACATCTTTTCTCATGGTGTACAATCAGTGTATAATAACACCTTTCATACACTGACAGATAAAAGGGTGTAACGTGATAACCTTTTACATAAACATATACACTCTGTAGTATGAAAGGTGTTACTGTACACCGTTTAGTTACACCTGATTCTGTTTTATACACTTTTTCACACGGTGTAGACAATAGAGAAAGGAAAAATGTACTAGGTAGGGCGTAGCGTACATGTTCACCTAAAAAGGTGCTATGGAGAGGACCAATTTTTAGGTGTGATTCAACCTTTATTTCTATGAGTGTAACACCAATTCACTTTTAACATTACGCTGCGCATAATGAATCGCGTCATCACTACGCAAGAACAGAGCGTATCATTTCCGTTTTCGCGTTGGGGAAAGGGACCTTGGTGATCAAGTAGTTTGGAAAGTACTTTATTTGCCAGGCCAATCAGGAGGAAGCTACGCCGCACCAACCGGGTGGCTAGCGTTAAGAGATGAATCAGTATTCCTCAAGGGGCTTCTATAGAATCGCAGGGTATACCCCAATGGGATACTTTATTGGGGTAGCCAAATTTACTTGACTTGGATAATCGATCTTGTTACATTTGATTAGGTAAAGTTAGGTCAAGCCCTGATCATGTAGTCGGAGTCAAATGGGTAAGGTTAGGCTTAACTAAACCCAATTTAAATTGACCATATCTAGCCAAAACTGGCAAAACCAGATGACCAATTATCTACTTGATCCACTTGATTGCAGAACCAGTTTTTCTCTTTGTTTTAACCAATTCGGGTAGCCCATATTAACTTCTTATTGTATGTTAATAAAAGTTAGAGTTGAAGTATTCTAAGTCCACCATGTAACTCAAACAGAGTCAATTGACGACTTTAATCATTATGCGGTACATTGTGGGGAAATGTGTTCTGAAATCTCGTTCAGAATAAGACTAGTCTTCATTCCTGTTTTTAATTTTAGTTTTGAGTAATTCAGAATTGTAAAACCGTAAAATTATATCAAGAGTACCCAATTTATATGGAGACAAGTGCGATATTCCTTAATTTTTGTTTATTGTTAGAAAACATGTTTTCAAATTAAATTAAGCGAAAATATTTTTCATGTGGGTTACAAGTGTCTTGTTGACAAGTATTTAGAAAGGGATTAAATGATTCAGTGAGTCTGGCAAGAAGTGATCCTTGCAAGGCCTTAATTTTCCCAATAGACTATATGCTAAATGAACAAGGTTGATTTATTTGGAGAGCAATGAGGAAAAACAAATCGATAGGCATTTTCTCAACACTTGTATTTCCCCCAAGTGACACCCCGAATCGGGAATTACTACATCTTGGAGGATGTAAAGTAACTGACTTGTGAGTTTTCTATTGAATGGTAGGTAGGGGAACAAAGTTGAAAAGGGTTTTAAGTGAGTTAATGGAAATGCAATTATAGATAAAAATTCGAAATAAAGAGACAGAAAAATTATTTGCAAATTGAAATGAGAAATTCAAATTGTATCAAGTGACAGGTTTTTTTTTTTTAAATAATAGAAATGAAAAAATCCGTAGGGATATAGTGACGATTTCATAATTTTTCCAATTATTCATTCCACAAAATTTTACAAAGAAAGAAATGAGGTTACATTGCCATATGCGATGGGACAACATGATAGTACAAAGTCAAAATTAGTAAAAACCAAACGTAAAAAATCAACTAATGCTAATAACTAAAAGCTATTAAACTAGAGCGTCCATTTCATTTCCCCGAGGAGGCCACAAGACCTCATAGATGGATTGCGTGGAGGTAGGAAATTGGATTAGCCTTACTTGCTGCATAAAGTATACTCAGTCAGTTGTGACAAAAACCAGAAAGACCTAACTGTTTTATGAAGTATATTAAGCTCAATGACTTTATTGGGTTTAAATCATATTAACATATAGCTATCATATAGCCGAAATACAACTACCCAGCTAAAAAAAAAAAAAAAAAAACTGCAATTATATGTATATTTAGCCAAAGTGCAGTAATTCTATGGCTTTTAGCAAATGCCAAGTGGCAGCCATTTGTATTTTAGAACGTTACGAATACATTAAAATGTAACTAGTTTAATTTACTACACCTTTAGAATTAATAGTTACATGAATCAAATTCTGTACATAGTCTTAGTAATAATGCAGTTGGTGCACAAAAATAATCCTACATTTATACCCACTGATTCAGAACAACAACTGTATTGGCAATATTCATCAGCTTCAAAATCCTGATATTAACGAGCGAGTCACTTGACCTTTGTAAGCCAATTTGGGAAGCTTCATTTTGTGATCAGTCTCTTTCCCACTTGTCCCAGTTAAATTACTTAGCAGCTTACATTTCCATTAATAAACAATTCCCTATAGGAGTAATACAAAGAAAAACATCACCCATATTGCTCTCAAACTTAACGACAGAAGATGGCAAATAACTTTAATAATTGTGCAAATTTCAATTTCTAATGCAATTTCCGTTTCTAAGTTTATTAAAACGTTAGTTAACGTCAATAGCGTTAACTGCGTAATGAGTAATCATCAAAGTTTAGCCTTATCCATTATATTGCAGTAATGGGCATTTTGAAGGCAGGAAGTTTTACATATGAATAAGATTGATGACGATTTCCCGCTGATTCCTCTTAATGAACGTGATTAAAGTTTATCTTTTGCTATGGATGGAGAAATCATCAACTCTCTGTGAAAACACATATTTTACGAGCACAATACGGAAGCGTGGCTCACACAATCTAAAAATACTGAGACAATAAGTTTTCTAAAATTTACACCCACCCATCAGATCCTATCTTACACAACTTTTAAAAAGAGAAACTTAATTGAACAAGAAACATAAATCTCTTCCTCTTTCTTCTTCTTTCTTCTTTTTCTTCTTCTTTTGCTCAATACATGACATTTGCTACATTTCTCAGGTAATTTATCAAAAGACCCCATTTGCATCGGATCATTTGCAAGATAGATTCCTCCCTTGATCCACTTTTTTTTTAACCTTTAACATCTATTGGTCAAATGATTTATGGAGATGAACTTCCCAACTTAATTGTCCAACCATTTGAAGAAGAAAAAGAGGATTTCATCATGTTATATATTGACTTCTTCCTCGTCTATTTTTTTTTCGAAACTTTTTTTTTCTTCTTTCTTCAATGTTTTGTTATCACTTTTTCTTTGCCCGGAAATGTAACTTCAATCATTGGGATTGGTCTGCTCACTTCCTCATTGCAAAACGCAGCTTATGTCTACTGACTCTGGGGTTCTCCCAGGAGCAATCAATCAATAAGCTCACTTTTTTTTTCTCTCTATTATATATATATATAAGCTATTTCTTTTCAGTGTGCCAACATCCCAAATGGCTATAATCGTTTACAGATTTTTTTTTTTATTTTTGTTGTTGTTGTGAAATGAAAAAATGCACAGATTTCTTCAAAATGTAGTAAAATGTAGTTAATTTATTGATTTGAAAATTGACATTAAATGTTCTACTAGAGTTGGCAGTATTGTCATGGTATGTTCAACATTTGTAGGGTCACCGAAATGTTTACAATCTTCTGGAAGTAAAGATTTAGCTGACTTAATTGTGAAGAAAAGTATTGTTTCATTACACTTTATCAGATCTGACATTAAATTAGTAAAGTTAAAAGTTATATGGCTAACATTAGCAGATTTTTATGGGAAAAATTTAGAAGGGTTTATTAGCGCTGCAGTGCTTGTTGCATGGAGGCAACAAAAACTGAAAACTCAAAATGGTTTTCCAATGCCTGCACTAATGATTGCAGAAGTTTGGTCAATTGCTATTTTGCAAGGGAATAATAGACTCACAGATTTAAAATGTGTGCCTGTCTTAAAGGAACTTATCTCCATAATACAAATTTGGAATTGGTCAAGTTGGGATTTTTTTACTACCGTAGTCACAGTCATTTGTGTGGTTAGGCATTAGATAAAGCTGTAATAAATGTTTATTGCACGAAAATGTAGTCCTAACGATTAATTTAATTAACTAAGGTGGCATTGTAAGGATTGGATCTTTTATTTTACAATCCAAGTGTAAAATGACCAAGTCTTACACCGAAGAAAGAATCAACGACCATTCACATTGCAATGACTTTACTCATTGGAACTACATTTTTGTGCAATAACACTTTTTTTGTATCTCCCACCCACTGGCAACGACCCAGCGACTGGCAAAGTGTCCCAGCTTGAATACTTCTCATATTTTATGGAGATAACTTCCTTTAGAAGAGGCACACATCTGCTCTAGTGTCTTATTCTTGCATTCCCCTTGTAAGACATAACAATGTTTTGTTTTTCTGAGTTATGTCGAAATATTTTGGAGAAGCCAATAAGACATTTGCGCACAAGCGCCAACTGGTGGCAAGATGCGTTATTTCCAGAATGTTTTCTGTTTAGACCACACAGATTGAAATGTCTAAAATTGTCTAAAAATGCATAATCACTCTTCTGTTAGGAAGATTTTGGCGTTTTATGAAATATTTTTATCAATTTAGTGCAATGTGTGATTCAATACAACACTTACAAGGCCTTAAGGGTTCGTAAGAAAAAAAAAATTATTCCATCTTGGGATTTAACTTTTTTTTCTTAGAAAGCACAAGCTGGAACTTACATGTATCCATAATTTATTCACCATTTAATTTCTTTTTCTTTCCTCTTCTTTTGCTGTCAAATATGGGAATTATACAATTTAAAAGAGTTGCTATGAATTTGAAATTAGAATCCGTATTTCCCAGTTAAAAAGATGCCAATGAGATAAAATTCATTTATTTTGCATCATCCTCGGGATATGCAGAGGTTGGAGATTTGTTGCCTGGGAGACGGAGTGCTCGTGTTGAGAAGGATCATAGTTTTGGAAGGGAATAGTTACCTGTGTCTTGGGCTTAAGACAAAGAATTCTCAGAATTGAAAACAACTTTGGTTTTGCTAAGGTTTGTATTTATGTGAGTCGGGCACTTCCGGTTTAATTCAAAAAGGAGAACTTTAATTTTCGGTTTTTCTTTTTAATATTTGATGTGGATTGTAAATGCACGTGCTTTAAGAGGGTTTTCTTCGTTAGTAAACAAAAGACGTTTTACTTGTGAATGTTAATTGTTAAAGTGGAAAAAAAATTGTGATGATAAATATTTTAAGAGTTTTAATGATTTACATTTTTTATGAGTGTAATCAACAGTCATTTCCTCTCAATTTTCATGGGAAAGTCTTTTAATAACTTTTTTTTGAGGGGATATTCAAGTTTGTGTTTTTGATATAATCCATTAGATCCTTTTTTGTTTAAGGAGACTTGCATAAACAAAAAGGCAACGAGCAAACGAAACGCAATCTGAGATGAAAAATAAATTAAAAATTTCGTTTCCGGCACTGCAAAAAAAATTTTGCAAGTAATTGGCCGCTTATTTTTTTTTTACAAAATTTTTGCAAAAATTTTACAAAAATTTTACAAATTTTTTGCATAATTTATAAAATTTTGCAAATTTTTTGTAAAAAAAAGTGGCCAATTACTTGCAAATTTTTTTACTTGGGGTTGACGCATTTCCGGTACGGTACCATCACATAATTTTTGAACACCCCTACTATTTCATTTTTGAGATATTCACAACTTTTTACTCGGGCTTGGTGTGTTTCCATTTGATTTCCTAATTTGGAAATTTCTATTGATGCAAAAGTCAATATTTCAAGCTTTGAGATACGATTTGCAATTACCAAAATTTTTGTACATTTGGCATTAAACGAACTCTTACATAAAGTGCCTGCAAGTATATGTAGACAACAATAGATACACTAATTTGTAAGCATTTTGACAGTACCTAGTCCCAGAAAATACTGCAAAGGTTTTTCAAGCTTTATAGCTCAATAAGAATTTTGAAATACTTTTTCATGTAGTTGAGCTAAGAAAAACTTTTTGCCCTGTGAATCCATTCTCTGTTAATAAACAATTTGCCGGTACCATTTCATCTTGACTTTCTTCCTTTAATTTTTATATGCAAGATAAAAATTGCATGTGGTCCTTCTTACGTGCCATAGATAGGTCGAATGAAGATCTTTGGCTGAACAAGAAATTTCATTTCGCTGCAATCCGCATGTTTGTTTTTCATCTAAGCTTTCAAGTGGAAATCAGATTGGAGGAACGGTACTTGCAAAATTCCACTTCCATACGCATAGCCCCACTCAATTCCATCATAGCAAATTACTCTTTAAATGACATTTTCATAGTAGAACAAAGAACTTCTAAATTACTATTACGTTTGGATAATTAAATTTCCCAGCTTCGCCTTTGACTCGAATTATTTTGTCGTCTCTTTTTTCCCCCAACTTTTTTTCGATTTTTTTTTTTAAATTTCACTTCTTCATCCTGTAGCTGTCGCTTGTCATTCCCTTTCTTAAAGATTTCTCTTTAAGACCACTCGAAGAGTTCAGTCGCTGTCGTCATTTGATCGGTGTCAGATTCGGCAATAATTAAAGATCTTGTGCGATACAGAGAAAAAGAGAAAAGAAAAGTTTAAAAAAGGCAAAGACAAGTTGATTGGGCTTCACTTCACCAACTTCTTGAGAAAGAAAAGTGAAGAAAAGTGAAAAAAAAAATGCGAAATTGGTGGCAGTTTTCTCCTGGGGGAAGAAAGAAAAAGGAATTAAGCGCAGTGTGTGACTCTCAGTTGGGATTTGGATTAAGTCATTAGAGTCATGAAAAATAAGTTAGTTTCATTCTATTCTACACCTTAATTTTGTGGTGTGAAATTTAATTATAAACTCGATTGTTTTATTGTTTTTTTTATGATGGAAGGTAAAGTTGTCCAACTTTTTATGACTTTTAATTTTAGATTTTGGTATTTTCATCTCAACGTTACTGGAGGTGATTCATGAATACTGTCAAAGTTGGAGGTAGGCGGATATTGAAACCTGTCATGACGCATTTTCGACAAGAAATTTTCTGTAGAGAATGTTTAAGAGTGTGTGTGTATGTGTATGTGTGATGGCACGTGTCATATGTGGTACTAAAAAATATGGTAAATCTGTATGGGGATTGAATGAATTTATTATTAAGTCTCTTTGATTTAACTTGAAATAATCGTCAATGATGAAGGTTGTTATTGTACTTACTTTTATACCCTAAATGTGGATGTAGTGTCTCTGTATCGTACAATTTGGAAGTACAAAGGGGGAAGTAAGTTAGTGACAATAAAATGCGTATCTAGGTACTGTACATATAAACCCACAGTCTGGGATTAGAGATCGAATATTAGAGCGTAAGAGAGCTATTAAGAATGGTGACCGTACACATACACAAGGTTAATGGCATAATATTAATCCTGAGACGAGATATTTATATTTTAGATTAGTTTAGGAATTATTGTGGGTGGAACGGTTGCATATGGATAAGTTGGCAAATTTTAATTTAAATAAGGACAACAACAATTAATGGTCAATGTGATTTAGTGTATTGTTCGATGAGTGATTGTATAATTTGTTGTACTTGATGAAGGCCCTGTTACAGCTCATACATGCAGTAACAGTATTCGTGTATTAAATTTCAATCTTATTACATTTGTCAAGTAACTGAAGCCATATTATAAACCTACCAGGAGTTCATATGTGGCAGTAATGCCTTTATTAACGTACTTGTGACTTCTTGACAAATGGAGTTTGTATAGAGCTTGTATACACGTTAATTGGTAATGGGGCGAAGTCGCTTCGACAATGGTGGCGCGTCGGTACTGGGAGGTGAAACCGGAAATAAATCCACCTCCCAATACCGACGCGCCACCATTGTTAGAACTGCGGCCATTATTAGAACTACCGAAGCGACTTCGCCCCATTAACAATATGTTGCGTTTCCCACCTCTGTCAGCCCATAAAATAAAGTTTTAGTAATGATTGGGTTAACATGTGCTAATCTTTGCAGTCAGGACGTTATATTCTAACATAAATGTGAACTCTCAGCTGTATGTTAGAATTTAACCAATCAAATATAAACTTCCACAAGGTGTATGACTGTTGAAACAAATTATAACCCAATATTTTATACATACACAATGTGCAAACCCTCGTGACAAACAACCAAATGTTGGAGCAATCCAACATTTAAAATTCATTGCATTTATTGAACTTGAATTTTGCATCAAGTTCTTCATATTTTATTTAAAATATCAGCAAAGACAAAGATTTTTCTTTCAAACATAACCATCAAGTGTAGTTATTTTCAGAAATGCAATTAGTGCATTGATTTTTCTGACAGTATAAAAATTTAGCACATGTCACATAATAGCAGCTAACATGCAATAATACAATTAACTCATTTCAGTGTTGGTGGAGTAAATAGAAAAAATAATTGGCAGTTTCTTGACAAGAAATTATACAGCACTATTATTCTGCTTTGCATTTCGTGTTATTCTTAATTTTTCTCTGCAGGGGGTCAAGCCCCAGAATAATTACTCATTTTTTTTCCCTCTCACTTCTATTAAAACCTAACGTTTATATTACGGATTACTCTTGATATACACTTTTAATGAAGAGATGCACTAAGCCAAAGAAATTGTGCTTACATTACTTTGTTTACATAACTAGTTTATTTGATCATTTAATTACATTTTTCAATTTAGTTATTTGAATAGAGCCTATTCCTGGTGAATAGGTTGAAAAAATTTGTCAGTCATAGAAATCCTTCTGTAAAACCTGTGTCTTGGATATAGTAAAGGTCATGACATAATGAAGGAAAGATTGTCTAAGGTGGAATTTCATTTATGTTGGCAAGCAATTTATGCAAGAATTTGGTTACATGAGTTTTTAATGCTTTGATCTTAAATTTTGTTATTTAGAAGCATCTGGCAACTGCAATGAGCTCAAGTTTAATAAGCTGCTGACTGAAATTTTCATAAAATATGATAGTAACGTTTGCAATGCTAGAAATAAATATAATATATGGTCTTCAGATAGGAAATGTAAGGTAAATAAATAACAAAATTAATGAATATTTCGATTTCAACATCGTGCCAGGCAGGACCCAGTCTGTTGACGTCATTATAGTGGTATATTTTATGCTTGAGGACCGCAAACGACATTTTAATGACTTAACTGAACATAGTCGTTATAATAAAATTGAAGTGTAACGATTTAACAAAAGGAAAATATTTTGCGTTAAAATGAAATTAACTATAAAGGTAGAAACAATTTATTGAAACGACAACACGTAAATCACCGGTAGATTTGAATAAAAAAAAGCGAGGAAAAAATACATTTGAGTAGCTTCGCCCCTTTAAAATCAAACCCATTTTTCTTCATGGTTAAACTTGCCAATTTTCTCACATATCAGCTTTTTTTGACACCGAATCCAGACACATTGCCTCTGGAATCACAAAAAACCCTGCAGAATTTTTCAATTCTCTCTTTAACAGCAAATAAAACAACTTTTTAATTGCATTTTACTGTCTACCATACACAACAAACTCATAATAAGCCAGAAATTGATTTTACAAACGCAAGGTCATTCATTTTAATTCCACACAATTTGAAAATACTTGTCGTGACCCAGCCTTTTGACACGTCTTCTATTTTGACAGGAATTAAATATAAATCTAATAAAATTAATTATTTATTTCCATACCTAAAAAAAAATGACAGTTTTTATAGTGGCGTAGACTCCCACGTTGATTTACAGATAGGCGTGTGGTAGCTGGCAACCTGGGATCTTATGTCCAGTTGTAATTTATTGCTTTTAGTTACGTCTACTTATCAGCATGCAACTCCGAGTCATAAATTTGAAATTCGTTTTGCTAAGTACTACTTCTGCTTTAATATTGAATCTAATTTTCAATATCCGTATTAAATATTGGACAAACGTGTTACCTGTGTACAGATTCAGAATTAAGCTTCTCCTTGTGTTTCCAAAAATAAATGGGTAGTAGTTACATTTAATTATCTATAGTGACCATTGGGGTTTTAAAGTGTTACAGTTAATGGGGGAATTTCAAAATATATAGTTTGTCAATTTAGTTGGTGGTAGGCACATCAAAAGTGTTTACGCATGCAGTAATAAGTGCAGCTCACCTAAAGTGAGCTGAGAAGGTGGGAAATTGAGGTTGGTGTTGAATTGAACTTGATTGAACCAAGGTTTTTTTTTTTTTTTTAGGTTAGTATATTAGTTTTTCAATTCTTCTTGTGAAGAAAACAGGAAAAATCAGATAGGAACTTCAGGCTTGTCTTGCGAGGAAAGTCTACATAGCTTTCATGAAGAGTGCCTTTGAAAGTAGAATCAGTTTTTGCAATCTGTAATTGGCGGAAATCTTGATTACAGTGTGGTAGTACAACTTTTGAAGTGTATTCATTAAGTTGCACTTTTGATGTTTGAGCTGTTACGTTTAGGCACATATACGGAAAAAAGTAATCTAATTAAACCAGTGTTAAGCCGTTGATCGCACCTACCATAGCAGCAGTGCTCATTTGGTGAATAAGTGTTTTAAGTCATTCAAAATTAACGGTATGAAATGATATGGACTATACCTATATTTTTAAGTGTATTCTATTGATAACTTTTTTTTAGATTGTCACTTTTAAAGGTACATTGTAGAAGAGGTGTTTGTAGAAACTCCTTAGGATATAGTCACTTCAAGTATAGAATGACCACTATTTTCTTGACTCTATTTATATGCAGACGATAAGACTTCCATTCAATGGGGCGATGTCGCATCGGCAGTTCTAATAATGGTGGCGCGTCGGTACCACCTGGTGGCATTCCAAACGGTAGTACCGACGCGCCACTATTATTAGAGTACAGCGGCCATTATTAGAACTGCTGAAGCGACATCGCCCTATTTGACCGAGAATAGAATCAGTGACCATACTTTTGCTTTCATACTGCACTCAGGTCATACTTGACCCATTTGGTGTTTACCAATGCGAGTGTAAGTAGCCTGTTAAGAGACAGGTTCTATTTGAAAAATGAATATTAGGGCCATTAACACCATGTGTACCTTTAAGATACCAGTAAGTAGCTTCACATTTTCGACCAATATTCAACTTACACAAATTTTAGAGTGTATTCTAACTCAAACACGATCAAAGAAGTTTTGATTATCAAATAAAAACTGTGGGTTATTAATAAACTTCTATTTACGTCACACCTTAATGGGGCGATGTCGCTTCGGCAGTTCTAATAATGCCCGCTCTACTCTAATAATGGTGGCGCGTCGGTACTAGTACCGATGCGCCACCATTATTAGAACTGCCGAAGCGACATCGCCCCATTGGGAAATGTCCTATATTTAAGAAATTGAGCTCGCAAAACTGATTTGTCACCCATGTGTGTGATGTTTTTACTTTTAATAAGGCAAGTGTTGCCAAACTAAACGTTTAACGAATTGCAATATTATTTAATCCTTTATGCAGTTTTCTCGCAGTTCCAAGGGAGTTATGCATTAACTTGCTAAAATTGAATTGCACTAACAACCAAAAAAATTAGAGGGCACAGTTGGTCCATTGAATACAAACAAATTTCAGTTAAATATTCAAAAGTTTTTTGTATTTGAAAATCTCTGTTTTTAAACTTACTTTTAACTTCCACTCACAAAGTAAGTGTAAAATTAAATCAAGTTCAGAATTTGTTATTTTAAAAGCATTTGTAGTTAACGCAGTGCGCAACCAATATTTTTCAAATCCTACACCGTGATAACTGGAATTTATAAACAGTTATAAATTAAAATATAGTTTAAATGAAAGGCTATTTGATTTACTTGGACTAAAGTTGTAGTTACACCTACAAGCAATCTCATTACAAACTGCCCCAACTCTATTATCATTTGAATTTTATCAGTTTCATTTTAAAGTCGATGACTGCCAACTCCTCATTGTAAAATATTCGTAAAAATGACAACGTTTACCTAACCATAAAAGCCTGAAAGGTACAACTTGTCTAAACTATATCTTTGATGAGAAAAGCAAAATTTTAAAAAATCTCTACCAAATAAGAATCCGCAAATTGACTCGATGACTCCCTTATTACCCTTACTTATATTAGTAAACAACACTAGAATGACAAATAAATAAGGTTTTAATCTAAAATAACTAATCTACTACATCACAAAGTCAATACCTTCAGGATGTTGTCCAAGCTTGAACATCTCATCAACTATATCACTAACTTAATTTCCGGTTTGTTAGATCTGAAAAGATATAAAGTATATGGCGTCCATTTTATCGTTGCAACAAGATGAGTCACATCACTCTATACCCTTTATTTCTACAACATGAAACATTTCACTTTCTACCTTCAAATAATTCAGATTTGACATAAAAGAGAGTGAAATCTCAAATATGAAGATAGAATTATATTAACAAACATCGCTGATTAAATTAATTTAACCTTTACAAAATCAAACCAGGCAATCATTTCTCTCTTGGCTCTTCGTGATCCAAATCATTGATTTTTTTTTTTTCTTGTGTGCACTATTTATGGGCGAAGAGGATAAACGTGTAGAGATTATCTTAATACTATTTCACAGTGATAATGATTTTTTTTTTTTCTTATTAAGAGTGATTTTTTTTTAAAAAGAAAAACAGCTTAACGCTTCCATTGGGTTTTTAAAGGGGTTGCGGGTTGCAGGTAGAAACATCCATTAGAAAATTAACAATATTGAACTAGTTAAAACAATGTGTGTGATTTTAAGCAGTGATGACATGATTACAATTTGGTAAATTTCTATTTAAGCTGTACACGACAATTGGACGGAAACAGTTTAAATTGGTTGTTAAAGTAGAGAGAGAGCGGCGCAGACTTGAATTTGTTCTTGTTATTTAAATTACCAAAAGGACGACCAATTTCTAAAAGTTGTAATGGCATGGAAACCTCAGTCTCTCTCCAGGGGCAAATTTTATAAAGAAAGAAAAAAAAAACTATTTAATTTACTAAAACTTGGCTTTTACTTCTTACATTTTCTCTAGAGGCTCACACTTTGGCCGTGGTGCAGATTAAATGACTCTAAAGTTACATGGATAAAGAAGAAAAAAAACCTTTTATTCGTTTCCTTATAAGTTTTTTTTTTCTGCAAACTCACCTGCAACGGAATTATAAATTGAAATGTATGTTTGATTTTCAATATAAAACGTCCGAATCGATGTTATCAAATTCTTCCGGGTGCACTTGGGAAAATTTTATGGGCTCAGGACTCCGTAAAACTCC
Organism: Pachymerium ferrugineum; assembly: GCA_034686365.1. Taxonomy (NCBI): domain Eukaryota; kingdom Metazoa; phylum Arthropoda; class Chilopoda; order Geophilomorpha; family Geophilidae; genus Pachymerium; species Pachymerium ferrugineum. Next base: position 12,931 of record JAQGAS010000412.1, on the reverse strand, counting down.
ATGAAGAGCGCCGTTTTTCTATTTGATTACTCACCTAGTGGCAAGTTTTGAAAGTGCTCATTGTTAGGGGTATGAAATGCAAATGGCGCGTGAGATAAAAGTACGTTTAACCCGCTATTTCTTTTATTTCGAATTTTAATGTTTTATTATTGCGTTTAAAATTTTCACTTTTTTATATACAATAATAACGTTGTTTAGAAGTTTTAAAAATTGAATTTGACGACTGCGATAAAAACAAAGTTTATTATTTTAAAGAAGCTGTCAAAACTAAATTGAATGACAAGTTAATGAAATTAGAATGAAGCAATTTATTCCTTCAACAAGAGGGCTGTGTCGTCATCGTTTGTCAATTTCCATCCAGTTCATTCGACTTGTAATTTAGATTGGATCGAGTTTCCAAGAATGTTAACAGAATATTAAACGTTGGTTTCATTGTTCCCAATACAATAGACCGACTCATGAAATGAGAGTGAGTGTAAAAAAAAAAAAAGGAAGGGAACACAAAAGAAAAGCAATGTCTGCAGAACATTGTCTGTAATTACCACACGTCATCCCCGAGGAAAAAGGGTACACAACGAATGTTGTAAGGCCGACTTCAATTTGACCATGTCCACTCCAAAAATTCCTTTCAGAAAGTGGGGAAAAGACGGCTTGCCGAAAGGAGTCGCTTCAAAGAGGTGGTTATTCAGTTTTGGAGAATTTTTTTTTTTTTTTTTTTTTTAAGAATATTGGAAGTTTTTTTCAAAACTGGAAAACATTGTACTTCATCTAAAGGTGAAATTATTAATTTAAACTTTTTTGTTTTTATTCGTAAAATATTTAAGCAAGTTTGAAAGACTTTCCTTGCTTTTTAAAATTTACTTTGGTATATGTGGACTCTCCAAACGTTTAAAGATTCATTCAAAGGACTGTTTATACATGGACGATCGAATAAGTTGATGTACACACCCTTTATTAAAGGGTATTTCCAAGGGAGTGAGTGTTGAAGGTGGTACAAAATGGCCCGTTTCCCTCCTTACTAGATTTCGGAGAACGCACATTTTTGACGTTGGAAAGTTCACTCGTAATCTTTCCTCCATTTTTTCAAATGTGTGCATGACGTCATTAAAGAAACGAAATCAGTTTTAGTTTGCGCGGGCATTTTTGGGCATACTTAAGCCGTAGAGGCTGCATTCAAACATTAAACTGAACTTGGCTTAGGTGCGTTTATTAACATGTGACGTCATTAGTCATGATCCGCTGTAAAAATCAGTTAACAAATATGACGTCACTGGTTGCAAAACGCACCTAAACCACAGTTTAGTTTAATATTTGAATGCAGCTACTGTTATGTTATGGTGTAAATAACCACCACACACTATTGTAGCAAATATACTGTAAATGGCGGATTTTATTTTAATAATATAAAAAAATTGGTTATTGGTAAATTTTGTGTATTGCCCACCACCAAGTAAATCGTGGCACGTATTTTAATACTATTAATTTGGGAAACAAAAAAGATATTTTTTCTTGGTTTTTATTGTCTTGCACCATTTATTATTTCGATCCAAAGTTGGAAGTTTAAGGTACATTTAATAAGAAATTCCTCGTGCAACACTGCAGATGGATTTCAATGGTTTGTAATGTAATTTATTGAGTGTCAGTTTTTTCTGGTCCTATTATTCTTAGAGGATTCACCTCTCTCAACAGAATGTTTACACCAACCCATTTCACTTTTTTTTTGAAAATTTTTCTTGGTTGTATCAGTTCCCTCTTGGCAGCACTAATTAAAAGTGTATGAATAAGTAAATTAACTCTCACAACAAGCTTAAAATATTTAAGAATTTTTTTTATTTTTTCCTAAGCGTTTGTGTACATTCAATATCTTGTAAATTAAAAAAAGTAATGGGGGAGGATAAAAAAAAGGAAGATGAAAAGGAAACAAGATCTTAAGCTTTGGGGTGTATGCGTATGTTTTTTATTTTTTTTTTTTTTTTTACAATTTTTTTATTTTTTTTTTTGGACGGGGTAACATTTGACGAGTAAAATATGACTAGAAAATCATGATGTTCTAAAGTTTGGGAGAAAATTCTTGGTTTGTATTTAAAATAATTTTAATTTTTTTTTTTTTTTTCAATTTTTTTTTTGGGTTTTGATATAAAAGTTGATTATTAAGGGTAAAATAAAGTAAACAAGTTATTTACATTTTATAATTGACTCACATTAATTCTGTTTTGTGCTCGTGTCATTTTTCAAATATTGGAAATTTTCAACTGGCCTATTTTATTTTTTTAGTACAGTACAGTACAGTACACTTTTGGATACGTTTTTCTTGGTCGTAAATGGTGTAACGGATTAGGCTTGAATGGGAATGGTGGGGCAAGTCTTTGATTGTGTTCATTGTCGCCTTCCATAGAAAGAAAAGGAGTTTTGACAATAATGATAGTTTTGTTTTTATCCCTAAAAGTTTGTTATTTTTATCCTACTCGCCTTGACTAGTAAAGTACAAAAAAAAGTCATTCGGTTTAGAAATTCGACGGGGTACCAATTTTTGTCTGGCATTAACTCAAAACTGCAAAGCATTACGTTCAATTCCGGGCAAAGTGGCCTTTCGGCGACAGCCATGTCAGCAAACTTTTTCAATTTAAAAACAGCTAGAGTACAAAACTCACCTCAACAACTTTTTCAAACCGTGGCAATTCTATTCTGTTATTTGAAGGGTTTAATATTTGCCAATATTTAAACGGTTAGTAATTAATCGTCGTTTGAACAACTTGATCGATTGTGGGTGACGAATAATCCTATAGAGACAAACCTAATCGCAAAATGATTTATAAATTTTAAGTCGCTTCACTGCTATTTCATTACTTTTATTTATGTTTACACTCAGCAAGATGTCAATTAAGGGGTAAAATTTATGTCATTACTTGTGCACTTGAGATTGTACTATTAAAAAATAATTTTGAAAACAGTTTTTGGGATTGTGAATTATCACCATTTGAGCACTTGTTCAATTGAAAATTCGAAAATTGTTTTTTTTTTGGGGGGGGGGGGGGGGAAGGAAATATTTTAGAGAAAACTTTTGTTTTAATAATAATGGTGACTATTTTTAGTAAAACGTTTTTAATTATCTTAAACATTCTTTGAAATTCACTCAATAATTTTTTTCCATTTTTCAAATCATTATAACTTCCCTTTCAAGAACGAAGAATTTGTATGAAGATTATTGATGAATATCGAACAATGAAAGATTGATCATTAATTTTGAACCGTTTCATCAGATCCCAGCTGTTCTCGGTCAATGCCTGAAATTTTTTAAGGTCGATTTACCCAAATTAGAATCATGAAACTTGATGGATTTTTCTGAGTATTAGAAAAATAACGTCTCTATAACCAGAATTTTATTAGCACGGAATAGTTCATGTTTCTAACTTCCTTCCAGACACAACAAAAACAAAATTGTTCACTCTAATTGGAGTAGTATCTTTATTAATATAATGACATAACCGAATAGCCAAAGACCGTTTTCACACTAAAATTTCTGATTACCAAGACTTAATTGGCACTGAAAAAATTACAAAGTTTTATACTGGATATTTAACTCCAATTGATGAACCAAACCAAAACACATGAAACTCGTCTGATCAGATTTCATATTCTTATTAGCGGTTTAATTCTTCTTGCTTAAAAGAATCGATTTGAAATTTGGTTAAGTGGAAGGAAAACAAGGCTATGTTCAGGAAATACTAATGATGGGTCGACGTCTTTCTCCCATTTATACTTCAACAAAAACTACTTCACTATTGTGTCGCGCACCTGCATACTCGTTAAAAATTCTTGCATTACTGTTTTTAATCAGAATTTATTACTGCTCGCATCATTTTTTTTTTCGGTTTGATATGTCGCGATGTTGTTAACATCGATTACTCTTATTCTCATTGCCCACCATTAGCACTAATGCTGCTTCTAAAGATGTGTCATGGCTCCATGTTGTTTCTATATCCAAATTGTAGACATCACTTTATACGCAACACGTTTTTTTATTGCGTTTATATAGACAACCTGGAGAATATCAATCCGATTACAAATAATTTATCATTTAAACTTCTTTTTTAAAAAAAAAAAAAAATCTGGATGTTTTGAATCCTCTTGCTCATGAAATCCCTTTGGAACAGCGGATTATTGTCATGCGAACATAACGATGTGGATCGTCCAAAATTTATTTTGGGCGTGGTCAGAACTTATCGTGTAAGTCACGAACGAACCTTGTTTCATTTTTAAATATCGCATCCCTTTTTTCTTTACATCAGGTTTTTATAAAAGCCAAGAGCGTTGTAAAATGCTCAACTTACAACAGTCTTACCGATACTGCGGGATAGGGGCGGCCATACTTGTTATTATAACAATCAGCACGGGTCTGTTATTAGAATTTCAGGCCCGGTTTGAATGAGAGCAGAGGCCCTGTTCAATACTTCCAATATTCTACGTATTCTAGAAAGAAACTGGACCATCATTTCACAAAAGTTGCTGACAATCTTTTTAAAAGCCGTCCTCACTTTGATGCCTTAATGTAAGTGGATTGCAAGCACCATTCCCTTACTTTTCTTTTCCATTACACCACTGCATTTTAAGCTTAGTCAAATTTCCAACATACGAAAAAAAAAACCATTTCTTTTAAAACTTGTTTTCTTAGTTCGGTTGTATCACTGTCTGGTCTTAACAGGTCTTAAAATTGCTCTTTCAGTATTGATTTATCATTACTTTATTTTTTGCTTCATCTCACTAGTAAAACAAACAGGGAAATCATGCATAATACTACTAGAGTATGCGAAGACAAATTTGATATTTGATTTTTATCATCTGTAAAGAAAAATGTCTCGTTGAAATGAAAATATTGAAAAAAATCTGGAAAAGCATTTACCTTGGTGGAAATTGTCTTTTATGTCCAGTACAGAAAATGAATGATGTCCTTTCCTGGTTATCGCTTGTTCGCTGCTCACACTATAAAATGGATGAAAACTTGCCACACATTGAAGTCTTAAACCGTCGGGCTCGTCAAAATGCTGATCGTATACATGGAATTCTAAACCGAGAACTTTTGAATCCAATCCATCTTGATGATTTACAACTGGATAAGGTCTTAATGCATTATCCGGAGCCTAATAATAAATTTGAAATGGAAAAATTTAAATCTTAATGCCAGCTCAGTTTTAAATTCATACAATTGCGTTCATGGTTTAAAATAAGATTTTCGATCCAATTTCGAAGGAAGTAAAAATTTAAGGAGGGTCGTATAATTTATAAATTAAAATATATTCAATTATTTGCTATCATAATTATGCCTTTTTTTAAAAAAAAAGTTTAAAGCGAATATAAAATCTTACATTTTTAATTATTGTGTGTGGGATATTAGAGAATTAGCCCTCTTAAATTTCCATATGTTTTTAAAATTAGTAAGTTGTGCTTTAAAGCTGACCATTTAAACCAAGTTGTCTATTTTTAAGCGTGTGTATGTCTTGAGTTGGAACCCTTTCAAGTATTGAACTGTTGTTTTTTAATTAAACGCTTTGCAAATTTGAGATTGATTGCTTGACGTCTATTGGCAAGGGAAGTGAATGAAAATATGAAACACAGTCCAAACCACTTTTATAATGACTTTTGACGGTTAAGACCACAATTACAAGTTTTGTAACTCGCGTTTGCTTATTTATTGATTTATTTTTATTGGTACGTAGCCAGAATCGGCACAACCAAAAGCAAATGTTTAGTGCAGTTATCGCAAAATGTAGTTTACTGTTTAGAAAAGGAAAATTGTCGAGACGTTGAGGTAAATTTCATCAAGTGCACGTATTTGCCCTTAGTATAGGTAAAAAAAAAACGTTATCCCCAAATGTTGCCTAGTTAACAAAAACATTTGGTCACATTTTCAGACATGCCAAATATAGCCATCAATCAACAACACTGTAGCACAAAGCGATGTCGCTTCGGTAGGTTTAACAATGGTGGCGCGTCGGTACTGCCAAGTGGATTTATTTCCGGTTCCTTCTGGCAGCACCGACGCGCCACCATTGTTAGAACTGCGGCCATTATTAGAACTACATTGCCCCATTTCTTTTTAAATCTCACATTTCCATTAATTTAATTGTCATTAATTTGGATCAACAAATCGAGCTATTTATGTTGATTTTTATTTTTATAATATCTAAAACGACCTGTCTTCTATGACTTGCTTTAAGTTCACTCTTTTCCCAGCTAAAAGTGTGGTTAGAATTTTACTCAGTACTAACTACTACAAAATAAATGTTTTAATATGTAGTTTTTTAAAATTAATTTGCATAAGTGAAATTAAATTAAGTTGCTAGCTCTATTTATACTTCTTTCAAATGTTCCTAATTAAAACCTTACTCTTTAAACAAAGAAAATTACCTATTCCTTTAGATAGAATTAGCAAAAGGCAATGTGTATTAATTATTACCCACACAAAACATTTTCCCACCTGGTCACCCTTTAACAAAAACCTATGGCAATAAATTTCAAAAAGTTTTTGTATACTGAAGAATATAACCTTTTTACCATTGATGAACCATTCTAATGTAGCAGCTGGACTTGATTGAATTGTTGAACAGTTAACTTGAATAGTTTCTCCAATATTGTATTGACTTTCCCCTCCAGATATTTTTGGTCCATGATGGGGTGGCTCTGAAAAAGTTAATAATAAAAGAAAAGTAGAACTTATTATTAAAAAATTATTTAAAAAAAAAAAATTCTAATAAATTATAAAGACGACATCCACGTACCTACAACGACCATTTTCCTAGAGATAGAATCAGTATGAAAGGAAGGAGCTTCGGCAGAAACTTCACATCTGAATTCACCAGAGGCTGCCCTACCCACGTTTGCCAATACCACCTGATGACTGTTGGATCCTGTTTGCTGTTTTTATTTTTTTTTTTAACGAAAATCAATTTAAAACGAGATTTTCTTTTTTTTTTACTTTTGATATATCATACTCGTATAAATGTTTAAAGAGTTATTAAAAAAAACTTACATTAACTTTAAATCCTTCCAGATTGAAAACTTGACCTGGTGGCTTATCTTTCGGTACGTATCTATAAAACTCATCTTTTCCTCTATACCATTTAACTGAGTATAAATCATCGTTGCCTAATTCGAATAAACATTTTAGAACAACCGTGCGGCCAATGTGGACGTGTGATGGAATGTCAACTGATAGCAGTTTTAAGCTAAGGATGCCTGTAAAAATTAATTAAAAGTAATTATTATTTTTTATCTCATTTTATTGACTTCAAAGGGAGGTTGCTGTTATCTTTAAAAATGTAAACATCTGCAACCAACTCAGGGGGTTCGTTCTTTCAACCTATACAAAGAATTTCCAAACGAGTGGTTGCGTTTAAATTGTGCATAAACAGCAACTGTTTTGAAGCTTGTGAAAATATGACTTTTCTGCTGGCGCTTTCAATTTTATTTCTGTTTTTTCTTTTCCTTGTAATCATTCGAAATTTATTATTTTTATTTGATATCAATTTATGTTAACGCAAAATTGGGAAATACAATGGTACATAAACGAGATTAAATGCCTTTAATTCAAGTGGCATATTTGAAATCACACTTTTAATCCGACTTGACTGTATTGCTAATATGCGACAGTTTTTAAACAATGTTTACTTGACCTTTTCCGTTTTTTTGGTGACCAACATAAGTTATTAGACAACACCTAAACTGAAAACCAGAATATAAGCGTGTTAAGTCATAGACTGGTTGTGGTTGGTTTCAAATTTCTACTAATGGGGCGATGTCGCAGTTCTAATAATGGCCGCAGTTCTTATAATGGTGGCGCGTCGGTATAACCATTATTAGAACCGCGCCACCATTATTAGAACGGATAGAACCATTATTAGAACCGCGCCACCATTATTAGAACTGCCGAAGCGATATTGCCCCATTGGAAACAAATGTGAGCAATCCATAAGATTTATCAGATTGCAGTGATAAATAAAAAGCAGTTGAAAAAGTTAACCTTACCCTTTACCCTATATAATTTTGATTTGGACATCCATGTCTATGTGAAGTAAAACTTGTGAGATGAACTTTTTCATCTCTTAATTATGAGATGGCTAAAAGAAACCGTTAAAGAGTGATTTATATTACCTTGAAATTGTGTCAGAATTTTGACAATAATGTCCCTGCTTGAATGAATTACTTTCTGAATTTAAGCGATGTTGGGGCGAGTTTCTCCCAGTTGCTATTACCGGGAGGAACTCGGGTCACACCAAAAAAGTTAGCAAGGTATGTTCACACATTTGGACATGCTGAAATCTCCTAATTGGTGTGAAAACAAGTATCTGACTTTTTAACTAAAATTACAACCCAATCTGAAACTCAAGGTCTCGTTAAAGTCTACATCAAAAATTGGATCGATAAGAGGAATTGACCCAATTTGGGTTGACCTAATTTGTGTGTTAGGGCATATATTTGACTTAAAGTCAACGTTAATTTATAGGTATTTAGGGGGACCCTCCCATTATTGTCATAACATAAGGAAATAGTCAATTACGTATAGTTTTGTTATCACAATAATAGGCAAAGAGGTGTAATTTAATCAAACTGAAGAACTGCAATTATGGAGATTGTCTTAATGAAATATTTCTGATTACGGATAAATGTGATTCGAGAAGAAAAGTTATTCACTCCACAAAAGAGTGATTACGTCTAAAAAAGTAATCGATTAAAATTGGAGTTGGCAAACTCAAAACTTGGAGTGAAATGTCAACCATTTTTCTCTAATTACAGTTAAATTAGAATAGCCACTATAGTTATTACAGTTAAGGATATAATTGTGGGTTCTTAACTTGTGTAAATTTAAATTACTCTTCACTTGAAGAGATTAAACTTTATCTAATCCTAATTAATTATTTAATTCACACACGTTGGGGCTAGAATTTTTTTTTTTGCTTTGTTTACTCAATAGAATTCTAGATCAGATTTCTCAACATTGCCTGAATTATAAATATTACATTTTATTTAAGCCTGAAGTTGTTTATTAATTTAAAGTACTCTCCCTAGTACAATAAAGAGAGTCCTAATCCTCACGCGCAGAGGTTTTTCCATGAGAAAACAAAAAAAAAATTCTTCTTTTTCTTTTTCGAAATATTTGATCATCTAAGAGATTAACAAGCGCAGCTTCAACATCTCGTATCACTTTTCCCAACTAACGATTTCAATTTTCCGCTTGTATAATGCAGCCTATCAGTATTCATACAATGATATTGGTCTCTTGTGACTCAACTTATACATTCCGCTCAGCAATAGCTTCTAATGAGACAACGATAATATTTGTTAACGTTCTTCATTAGAGGGTCATACCTAATTAAAATGACAACCAAATGGGCCTGGCCTATGTCGAGATAATCTCTCTGCAAGGATATACAAGCTTAAACTTACTCATTTCACTGACTCTTTTTTAATCTTTTAATCTTTTAAAATAGGTTAATCTTTGTAAGAGTTTATATTGTAATCTCCATAGTGTGTTCGTTTTGAGTAGAAAATACCTACAACTTAAAAAACAACATTTTTAGACTTTAAAAAAAATAATGTAACTTGTGTCACCTGTCAGATGTTTCAAGACTTGTGTCAGAAAAGTAATTTTTCTTTGCGGTTGCCTTTTTTTGGCATGTAGTGCAATCGGAAATGGTTAAAAAGAGCATCCCAATATTTTTTAAAAATAATAACACTCTTGAAATAGGTTTTGTTATTATTTTTTTTTTTTTTGATTTGAAAGTCAATAACTTGGATATTTTGATTTAAAAAATGAAAAAATTAAACTTCCAAGAAAAAAAAATCTTTTAATTCATATGAGAATATGAAAGTAGTAATTTTTGTCAGATGGTTTAAAATCTAGGACATCAAGATTCAATTTATTCTCATACAATATTCATGCAAAAACTTGATAAATAATGGCACGCAATATTTTTCTCACTATTCAAATGAGTTTGTGTAAGAGGGGGAAAGAAAAATAAAAATTGGACCTCATTCACAAACACAAAAGAAAAATCGAAAATATCTATCACTAAATGGAAAAAATAGAGTTTTTTTTTCTATTAAATGACCTTTTGGAGAGTTAAAACTTTAAGAAGAGTGTATTATCAGTTCTGTCCAAGTGACACTAACAGCCTTTCACTCTCAATCCATCTTGAAGAAATGATTGATTTACAAGCTTTTCTGACTCTGTCACAGGATTGAAAACATTTATTCCCCAGGAACAGAATATGGCTCCCAGAGATTTAAGCTTAGGTCAGTGTCACATGAAAAGAAGATTTGTCTGCTCACATCCTTTGCTTCAGCACTTTGCTGATGGTCAAAGACACTTCCTATACAACACTATTAGACTTAAGGTAACCGTCTTTCACGTTGATTGATGTTGATACAAATCAATAAGTGTTCATTGATATTTTTTTTTCGCTCATTTTTTTTCTTTTTTGGCAGGACAAAAGGACTATATATTGTGGAATGTACAGAATCAAGATGGCGCAATAATTTAAATTACCATCTGCTATAAAGAGGACAAACCCATGCCGTTTGGTACACAATATTTTAAACCTTCAGTAGTGTTTGGCAGTGACCACTAAATTTTTTTTTTCTTGCAGCATCTGTTCTATGGAGAAAGTCTTAATCTCCTCTACTGCACTTGTGATTGTACTTTAGAAGCTTTAGACAATTGCTTTGAACAAAGAATGGGTAAGTCATAATCCCAGTTCACAGAATCTGAGATTGCATTCTTTTTGGACTGCGGAGCACAAGTTTAATTTTCTAAATGTATTTCATTCTTGTGGATTAACTCTTTCTACAGATGAATAATAAGAAATTGAAGATTTATGTCTTTTGTCACCATTTTTAATACGAAAAATGTTCGTTTGAATTTTCGGTGGACTTCAACTTAATCAAACTTCTCGAATTAATATTTTATTCATATGTCCTAAGGATGGAATTGCATTTACATTAGGCTAAATTTCTCCCATCAGTACACATTAAATATTCCAAGTGCATGCATTTTCCCAATTTTTTCTTGCAAGGGACGTTCGTGGAAACGTTAAAGGTTAAGAATTTACTGTAGAAATGATTTTATGTAAAGTAAACAAAACACAGGTTTAAGAGATTGAATTTTAAGGCGAGGAAACAGTTGAAACAAACTAATACACAAGCAGAAACATAGAGTAAGGAATAAATGAAGTTTCTCCAGCGCCTTGTTTATGAATTTTACAGTGTCCCGAGGTGAAATTTCATTTATTTGTTGAAAATGTTTTGATAAAAAAAAAGACAAAAATTGTCCTCAATTTTCCTCTTATTGCTGTGTGAATGGTACTATGTGAACAGCCTTCTGAATTTAATTTAAAGTTTTCTGCTGTCATATAAAAACTTCTTTCTAACAAGAAAAATTTCCCTTGATTTGATTTGCAGTCAAAAAGGGATTGATGATTTACTCTGAAACTGACACAAAATTTTTTTCTATGCCAACTATTTTTACTTTTTCCTTACCAATTATGAACAAGATTAGATATGCTAGCTATGGCAGGCACCTGGTTTAATAAATTAATTAAATTTTCCTAACTATGTTATGAAACAACTTGGAAGGAAAAAAAAAAGTTTATTTTTTTTTAAAATGTACCAATAGAATTTTTTTTATTACCTAATTTACAGAGAGAACTCCACAAATGTCAACAACGATTTTTAATAGCAAGTTTTTAATTAAAAATTCAAGTTTATATTTATCCAGGTCTAACATTTCAACTTATTAATTTTAAAACAACAATTTACATATTATCAAAGGTAATAAACAAATATTTTCCCATAACATTCTGATAATGAAATTTAATATGACTGAACATTTAGAACATGTGCAATGGGACCCTTTCCATAATAAATTACAATGCTTCCATGTCAAAAGACACTTTAGTTGTAAAGAGATTGATTCATTGCTAAGCTCATTGATTTACATTACTCACATGCAAACATCAACACAGCTCTTCTCACAACACAACACACAAATGATATTCTACCCGAAGAGAAAATTTCCCCTTTAAAAACAATAGACCTAGCATGCAAATTGCTGATTTTTTTATTTTGGCAAATGTTCCTCAATTAGGTGATACTAGGGTCAAATATCTAAAATAAAAGTATAGCTCTGCAAGCTGCCACTCTGCAATCATTTGCAGCTTTTGCTATTGATCGTCTACCAATCACTCAGTTTTCAGCTCTGCTGCAGTGGTTTTTTTCACTTCTTTTTTTTATATAATTTTTTTTTTTTTAAAGGAAAAAGACATCTTTGCATGATTGACGCTTTATGATCAATAATCTTAAAAAGCACTGGGAGCAGAATTTGCAGCGATTAAATCAAAATTCCAATTTTCTTTATATATTTCATTGATTGGCTTTGCAAATAAAATTTTTGAACTTTACAAAAACTGATAATCATTTTCTTTTTTTACTTTCAGAAACTAGAAAGGAACAAGTTGTAAATACAGCAATTTGGTGTGAATTGAATTTTTTTTTTTTTTTTATCCGATTCACACCTATTGCAAAACCAGAGTTTGTACAACGACATGCATATTTGTTATCCATTAGGTCCTTCGGAAGTGGGTGGATAGTAGAATAAACCACAAGGGGACTCTTGTCACGTTCTCCCGGTAATTGGATATTCATTTCGGTTCCACCCACTATAAGTATGAAACCACCTTATTGCTTTGCAAGAAATAATCCAATGTTTTTATGACACCCAGCACAATTTCGATATTACGGGCACGTGATAATTAGCCAAGGCCATTTTCCTTTTCCCAAAAGACTCTGGACGGTAAGTTTTAACCGATCATAAATTTCAAGTGATTAAAAATTTAATTAAATCAATTTTTTTAGTTTTATAAACAAATGGGGGTTCTAT
>JAQGAS010000411.1:0-52992 GCA_034686365.1 Pachymerium ferrugineum | reverse complement strand
TGCAACCTTCTCGAATGATTTGGTCTTTGGGTGGTGCTTACAGCTTCAATGTCTATATATTAGCAAAGAGAAATTAAAATTCAATGTTTTCTACGCATTGATATCAACTTACCAAAACCTACTGACGTTAAATAAAAATAAACTAATTGAATGACACGTTTTTCTGAATTGATAAATTTGTACTGAAAATACAATTCAGTGTTTAATATGCTATTAGGTAGTACTATAGTAATTTTGTTAACTTACTCTTCTAAAAAATACTCTGAATTCTAAATACGTGCACTCGTTAAGGGTAGAATAAGAAAGAAGTCAATTTTGTCCTTCAGCGAAAACTAAAAATTATTGAACATATTATGAATTTACTTATATCGTTAAATTATCGCCTTACAATTATAAAGTTTGGTTGACATAATTTTGACACATTTTCATTACTAACAATTTCAAACAAAAAAAGGGGAAATTAAAAACCATGTTAATTACTGCCTTCTGAATGCTAAATTTTCATGTCCCAGCGTTTCATGGTGTTGAATGTTAAGTGGATATGTAAGCAATGACTGTATAATGGCGAAACTTTCTTATTGAAATATTTGATTATTTAAACATTCTTTCATATTCTATCTAAACTCACTTCGTTACAATTTTAATAGTTTGCCTGTTATCAAATTCACATCCAACTTACACATAAAATGAACACGTGCCTATACACGCAAAAACTGAGCATGAAGTTGTTGCATTACTCGTTTTATACAAATTTCAAATATGTGAGCACATTGTTATATTTTCGTAAAACCAACCTTCTTTATTAAACAGCGATTCATTCCATGCTGTTTTGTTGGCCAAGTCAATAACCCGTCAAGTGCAAACCTTCCCAGAATTCCTTTTTGAACCCTCTCTAAAACGACTTGTGTCGTGTCGCTGAGTATATTTGATTCTGTTAACGCAGAAAACCCTAATTCAAATAACAATCAACTTTCTATTCTGTGCTCTCTGATCCATTGGTGGCTTCTCAGTAGAGACGCCAACTCTACATACAGCGAGATGGTTTCCCAAGTACAACGGCCATTGCCATTTCAACTCGTCTTTCTCCTGGCCTCACTCATCTGTGTGTCAGCGGAGACTGAGCAAGGTATGTGACGTCATAATTTATTAAGTCACGTGCATCATCTCATCTTTTAAAGTTTAGATATAAAAACTTTGAAGCAAGAGATTGTTGCTTTTTTCTAAATAAATAGTACATTACAACTTGTTCAATATAGCACCCAAGTTCACATCTAGTTTTCCGCTCCATTACGACTTTTCAAATTCAACTGGCGGCAAACTTTCCTGCACGGCTTCAGGTGATCCTCTACCCACCATCACTTGGCTCATGGTAGACGGCTCCCCTGCAACTCAAGTTCAGAATCTTCGTCGAATAAGATCTGATGGAACTCTTTCGTTCCCTTCTTTCGGAGTTGATGATTATAGGCAAGATGTTCACGGTGTTTCTTATAGGTGTTCTGCTACCAACACACTTGGGACCATTATTTCCAATGAAATTAAAGTTAAAGGAGGTAAGAAATATTTTTTTGTTTAAGATTTTGCAATTCACATTGCTTTCTAGTTGTTGGTCAAGAATTTGCTGTACACGTTTATGATGTATATTCAATGAAGGGAAACATAGCAGTTATGCGTTGCCATATTCCCAAGTTTTTACAACCACTTGTTAATGTGACTGCATGGATTAAAGATTCGGTAGTTTCTATTACTTCATCAACCGTTAACGCCAGTAATACATTTTAAGTTTGATATTTTCTTGATTGTATGTACCGGTTCGTCTCTTTACTTCAGATTCCAAATACATTTTCCTGCCATCCGGAGAACTAATTATAAAAGACGTAGATTCAAATGACGCACTCACTAGTTACCGCTGTCAAGTTTTCCACCGTTTAAGTGGCGAGACAAAAACTAACGTTAATCCAGGTCGCTTAATTGTCACAGGTAATTCTTGCAGAGTTAAATCCGTCTTGCAACCTTTGATTTTATGAGTGGAGAAGAATATTTGTAACTTTTTCTCAATTAGAATCTCAGGGCAAAGTTCCTCCAAACATAATTTTCAGCAATGCAAACATCGTGATTAAGAAAGATGAAAGGATGTTTTTACCCTGTGTTGCAAATGGGCATCCAACTCCAAGTTACAAGTAATTACACTTTAAGTGTTAAGTGCCCTCTAACTCTTTTGTCAAACGATTTGTTTTACTAGATGGTTCAAAGAAGACGTGAACGGAAAATTTGAACTGATTCACTCAAATGAACACGTAGAAATATTGCCGGGTTCTTTGATTATCGATCGCGTCAAAGTGGCAGACTCTGGAAAATACATGTGCATTGCTACAAATGAAGTAAATAGTAATAAGGTGTTTATTCATGTGAGAGTTTTAGGTTTGTGTAAGTTTTATGAGCAATACTTTTAGGTTTAATTCAATTTTTTTAAATCAGAACCTCTAAATGTAATCGTAAGACCTTCAAAAGCTACTGTTGACGCAAATAATGCACAATCTCTTCATTGTAACGTGATTGGTTCAGGAATATACTCTATTACTTGGTTTAAGGATGGAAAGCTATTGCCCACGGAAGGAATTGTTCAAACTAATAATGAAACTCTTGAAATTTTTAGTATGTCGAATGAATTTGCAGGATTATATCAATGTTTTGCAAATAATGAAATGTTTTCATCGTATAGTACTGCTGTTATAAAATTGGGCGGTGGGCTGATTTAAAAATCCATTTTATAATTATAGCATGACCTCTTTTTCTTCTTTAGACACGTTACCGACAATATTTAAAGGATTTGAAGAACAAGTGTTAAAACCTGGAAGCAATTTGCTATTGCAATGCACATCTCAAGGCAATCCCATTCCGCAGTTTCAATGGACTCTGGACAATGTAAATTTAGACACTCAAGGCCGAATTAACATTAATATGCAAACAGATGGCAAAAATCATGTTGTAAGCAGCTTGAAAATTTCTGGATTAAAAGTCGAAGATGGCGGTGTGTACAAATGTATCGCAAAATCTAAAACCGGATTTGTCCATCATTCTTCAAGAATTAATATTATTGGTAAAATAATTTTAGTGGGCTACATATTTCAGCTTAAAAAAATTATTATTACAGGAAGTTTAGGAATGCGTTCTAATATTAAATATCATGCTATTGAAGACGGTAATGTGAACATTGACTGCCCAGTTTACGGCTATCCTATCGAAAGTATTCAGTGGTCTAAAGGTGAAACTACTGTTAGTTTTTAAAATTAATTTTCATCTAATACACTATTATATTTCCAGATGGACAGCTACTTCCTTTGAACAAACGTCATTCTATTCCAGAAAATGGAACTTTAATAATTCACAATGTTAAACGACAATCCGATAAGGGAAAATACACCTGCATAGTTCAGGACGATTCAAAGGATGAACTTATAGGCGAAATTGAATTAATAGTGATGGGTATAGTTTAAACTATTATTTTACGGACAAATCATATAAATTCACCAATGTTTAAATATGACTACTTTTTTTTTACTGAAATTGCAGTTCCTCCCAAAATTACTCCTTTTTCATTTCAAGATGAATTAATCAGAGAAGGAGCTCGGGCTCGAATTCAGTGTGTTGTACGAGAAGGAGATAGTCCGTTAAAAATTAATTGGCTCAGAGATGGTCACTTTCTTACGAAAGGGGAGGGAATTAACATTCACGATTTAGATGAATTCTCCAGTATCCTGATGATCAGTTCTATTAATCCGCGACACAACGGCAATTACACATGTTTAGCAACAAATCCAGCTGGCTCTTCTCGACACACTGCAGCCCTCTTCATTAATGGTAATTAGATTCTTCTTTACTTGCAGTTCCACCAAAACTCCTGCCCTTTACCTTCCAAGACGACCAGTTTTTCAAAGGCATGAGAGCACACATCGTTTGTGCTGTCACACAGGGAGATTTACCCATCCATTTTCATTGGCTCAAAGATGGCCAACCAATATCTTCTTTACTGGGAATAAGCACTCGTAATTACGACGACCATTCCAATTCGTTAACTATTGGCAGCGTATCGTCAATCCACACGGGCAACTATACATGCATCGCTGCTAACGATGCTTCTGAAGTTAGCCATACAGCACAGCTCTTAGTTCATGGTACGACCATGTTATATCCAAATTATACATGCTATGTTGTTGATGCGTTGTCAGTAGCCCTTCTTTAAATGTGTTACACTGGTATTCAGGATTCTGGAGAATTTTTGTTGGAATAAAACTTAACTATTCAGCCCAAAAACAACAACAAAATAAATTACGATGTTTTAATGGTACTCACATCATTTCAGTGGCTCCGAAGATTACTCCATTTTCTTTTCCTGAAACTGTATTCGAAGGTCGAAGTTTTGTTCGAGTTTCTTGTGTCGTATATCAAGGAGATTTACCCATTAATTTTCAATGGCTTAAAAACGGCTTGCCAATTTCGTCCAGTCAAACCGTGTCCATTAGAGACATAGATGTCTACTCTAGTGTTCTTTCAATAGAGAATGTTAATAAGAAGCAAACTGGAAATTATACATGCGTAGCCAGCAATCCATCCGCATCAGCTAGACATAGTTCCCAACTTTTTGTTCATGGTAATTAGTTAATTTTTTCATGTTTATGTTTGCAGTCCCTCCCAAAGTGGTACCGTTTACGTTCCAAGATGAACATTTGAGTGAAGGCATGCTAGTACGCGTGTCTTGTGTGGTTAGTCGGGGAGATTTGCCAATAAGTATTACTTGGCTAAAAGATGACCGAGTTATTCCATCAGAACTATTGGTTTCCATTAAAGAATTCGATGAATACTCTAGTGTACTTTCCATTGACCCTGTCAAATTGAAACATTCCGGAAACTACACTTGCATTGCACAAAATCATGCTGGCGCATCAACACATACTGCTCAGTTAACTATACAGGGTAAATTTTAATGCTGTGTAAGGGATTATTTAAAGGCTGACCTTAATAAACAAAGAGGCATTTGACTTTAGTTTCTTACAATTTTTTTTTGTCATAGTCCCACTTCGATGGAAATTAGAACCTCAGAACACCGTTGTCAAATCAGGACAAAATTTATGGATTGACTGTCAAGCAGAAGGATTTCCTGAACCCTCAGTGACATGGGAAAAATCAAAAAGTTTGTAGTTCGTTGTTTGTGCCTTCATTATTGCATATTTCAAATAAAATTTCCTCAATATTTTTTTCTAGAAAAATACTTGGTTCTTCATGAGTTAGAACTGCTAGAAAACAATGGAAGAATAAGAATATTTGAAAATGGAACTTTAAAATTCGAAAGTATTCAAAAGTCAGACGCAGGATATTATGTCTGTATTGCAAATAACAACATTCAACAATCTTTAAGTAAAGTTATTTCAATCGCTATTCAAGGTGAGTGTCTTCTTAGATACACTTTCCTATTACAAACCGTGATATTTCCGAACTTTACAGCCGCCCCTGATTTTACGCAAAACTATTATGACTTGAAAGTTCGACGAGGCGAAGAT
Organism: Pachymerium ferrugineum; assembly: GCA_034686365.1. Lineage (NCBI taxonomy): Eukaryota > Metazoa > Arthropoda > Chilopoda > Geophilomorpha > Geophilidae > Pachymerium > Pachymerium ferrugineum. The sequence continues at coordinate 47,437 of JAQGAS010000411.1, read as the reverse complement.
GTTGAAATTGTATGTGAAGCTAATGGAAATTGGCCCATATTTTACACATGGTCGACGAACGGTCACACTATTGACATGCAAAATACAAGGCATTTTTTCAAATGCTATAAAAGTATGTTTACTAATTGATATCAAATTGCTTTGAAGGTACAAAATTGAAGACAAAGATGACAAATCCAATCAAAAAAGCACCTCTGTACTGCGAATCTCGTGGGTAGATAAAAAAGATTCAACAAACTTTGTGTGCGAAGCTAAAAATGATATTGGACAGAGTAAACTTACTGTAAATCTTTTGGTGTTAGGTGAAAATTCCAAATTTTTCTCAATTTTTTTCAAAATTAACTGTTTATCACTTTATGCAGAAAGTCCAGAAGCTCCTGTTATTAACCTCCCTCTTAGAGTAGAAAATCAAACAGTTTTTCTAAATTGGACATTGGCTTACACAGGAAACAGTGAGATCACCCGTTACATTATTGTTTACAAAAAAGATGTTGGTATGTCTGCAGGAATTGACTTTTTTTTCCAACATCATGTAAAAATATTTTTTTTTAGATCGTTGGGAGACTAATTCCAAAATATTGACATCTTCGGGAATAGAAACCGTGACTAAAATTTCAAACTTGAAGCCAGCTGTGATGTATAACTTTCGTTTAATGGCAGAGAACGATATTGGTAACAGCAGTTGGAGTGATATAGTGACAGCTAAAACCGAAGAAAACGGTAAGAGCAAACAGTTGAATGTTGTCTTTTGCTATGCTTAGGGAAACTTTCCTTGCAGTTCCTGACGGCCCACCAGAAAATGTTGAAGTTGAATCAATTGACGCCAATACATTGAGAGTCACTTGGAAAGTAAGATTACATAAAATTTAAAACGCTTATTACACAAGTTTGAAATTCTCAGCCACCTAAAAAACACCTGTGGAACGGAGCAATTCGTGGTTATAACATAGGATACAAAATCCATAACTCAGTGGATGATTTGACTATTACAACATTGGAAGTACCAGAAGATTACACAGAAGAACTTATTTATCAGTTAACAGACCTTAATATGTATACACAATACGACGTGATCATCCAAGCATACAATAGTAAAGGAAAAGGACCGAATTCAGAACCAGTACTGGCAATGACATCAGAAGATAGTTGAGTATTAATTAAACGCTACCATAATAACTGGGCTAAAATTCTTTCTTCAGTTCCTTCATCTGCGCCTGAAGATGTTCGATGCTCCTCCTTATCTTCTAGAAGTATTTACGTTCTTTGGAAACCTCCATCTGCTGACACTATCAATGGGATTCTACGAGGTTACAAAGTTTTGTATAAACCGACTGCGGAGTGGTATGGTAAGTAACTAGTTACACTTTCACTACGTATAATTTTTAAAAATCATTTGTGGTTTCTTTTTTCAGATGCGATGATTCAGTCTAAAATTGTAGACACATCTAAAATAACAATAAACAATTTGGAGGTAAACACAAATTATAGCATTCAGGTATTAGCATTCACTAAAGTTGGCGACGGAGTTAAGAGTGAAGCAATGTATTGCAAAACTCATGAAGACGGTTAGGTTTACTTCACCAATGAAATCATGCGATTATTTAACCACAAGTTTCTCGTTAGTTCCTGAATCACCAGAAGCAATCAAAGTGCTTCCTTCATCTTCCGATTCTGTTGTCGTCGCCTGGAAGCCACCACACAAATCGAATGGAGCCTTGACTAAATACAACGTTTATTACAAACCTATTGAGGAAAACCAAAAGGTTCTAACTGTTTGCTATGTTGGTACGTTGCAGTAAAAGTTATCTATTATAGTTCGACATCCAAACACAAAATACAGAAGAACTACAACGTGATGCTATGATTCATTCATCAACTATTAGCACTCAGTCTATTGAGATTAAAGGTTTGAAGAAAAACAAGAAGTATGCCTTTTGGGTTACAGCAAATTCTGCAATAGGAGAAAGCTCTGCTTCCACAATCGTTGCTCAGACTGTTGCCGATTCAATTGGTATAGAAGAAAACTAATACTTTTACCGCATTAATGAATCTATAGTGTAGTTCCTGCCAAGGCTGCTTCCTTTGATACGATAGTAAAAACTCCGTGGCAAGAAGACATCATGCTACCATGCATTGCAGTCGGGGTACCGTCGCCAAACAGAAAATGGACAATGGGGTATGCCACTATTCACTGTCCTTTCGAATGCGATTAATATATTTCAAATTTTAAGTGAACAAATCATCAAGGAGACTAGCCGCCTTAAATTTACTTCGGATGGATCTGTGATAATAAGCAAAGCTGCAAGTGAGGATTCAGGAAATTATAGTTGTTCCGTTTACAATGAACACGGTCGGGATGAAGTGACTTATTTCGTTGCTGTTCAAGGTCCGTATTGCCGTTGTACCACATCTTTTGTTTACATAGTTGTTGTTTTTTTCCAGTACCTCCTTCAGCTCCCGTGGTAGAGGTAATCTCCAAGACCAGATCGTCCATTAAATTACAGTGGAAACAAGGAATCAGTGGAGGAGAATCTATTCGCGGTCAGAACTGAAATTGTACATCAACTTAAAGAGTTGCTTACGATTTCTCTTCAGGTTACCTTCTGCATTTTAGAGAAATTAATGGGATTTGGCAAACAAAGGAAATTCGAGCTGATCAAGTATTGTACACATTGGACAATCTAGCTTGTGGGACATCATATCACCTATATATGGAAGCCTTTAATAATATTGGTACTGGTTCATCTAGTGATACAATTACTGTAACTTCTGAAGGCGCAGGTAGAATTACACTTGATTATTGGGCTATCTTTTTTTTAAATCGTTCTTTTGAATTACAAGACGTTGCAACTCCAACTAAAGACCAGATTATACGAGAGGGTTCGACGTTTGTTTCCGTGCACTTAGAAGCTTGGCCTTCAACGGGTTGTCCTGTGAAAAGTTTTTCAGCAGAATATAAATCTGTAGCTGCAAGAGAGTGGATTGTGGCAGGCTCAAATATTAGACCAACTCAAAAAAAATTAGTCATTTCCAATTTGAAACCGGCAACTTGGTATTCATTACGGCTTTCTGTTGATAGCAACAGTAAACCAACAGTAGCCGAATATAAATTTGCTACTCATACTGCCACTGGAGGTACATTTTTTTTCAGTGTCTTGGTGTAATTACATCTCTTGACACCGTCTATTCTGTAGCAACTTTGGCTCCCGACAGCTTTGAAGAATCATTGGTGCCAGTTTATATATTCTATTTAGATCCTCTGATTTTCATTCCTGCTGTCGCATTACTTATTGTGGTCATTATCGCATCGGTTGTAGTTTGCTTTTACTTTAAAAGAAGAAACGGCAGTGTTGGTACCCCATCCGGTAAGTATTTACGTGTTAATATTTTAAAATAATCACGCGTGTTGTAAACAGATATTTCCGACGCTACTACTCATCCTGGTATTAACACATGGATTCGTCATTCACATACTTTACCAAGAGGTCACTTTGGACATGGTCATGCTTCTACACATTCCACTCTTTCACGAAGAAGTGCAGGTATAAAAATCGTTTTTCTTGTTAAACTAAACATCAACTTCGCATTTACTGCAGATCCTTCGCCGTATGCCACATCTCACTTGACAGACTTTTTTCATCCTGAACACGGAAAGGTGTCAATGCGACCAGGTAACTCAATTGTCGAATGTGAAAGTAGTACGTGTATTTGAGAAGCCATTTTAACTTAGACGCTGCCATTCATTTGTTCCACGACCAGTCTTTCCAACAAGCTAGGCCTGCACAGTAATTCCTTATCTTTTAGTTAGAAGTACGTTACCACTTACACGCTTTTGTTTAGAGTTTCTTCAAAGGGTGAACCAATGAATGAAATGAATTTCATTTTCCCTAACAACCAGGAACAACTGAAAAGTCAATTACCAACTTCTGACGGTTACGATCCTCCCCCAAGATGTAAGTCACTTTCTTGCAATTAATAATTTTTTATATGATAACATACAGGACTAGTTTAGACTGCCTAAATGCTCCATCTAAAAGATGGTCTAAACTGCTCTTTGTTTAAAAAAACAAACACAATAACTTTTAATTTTCTAGCTCACATGATTCCAAATAGTCGCATGTAAGTTTGTCTTTAAGGAAAATAACGCGGTAAGTGAAATAACAAACACGTGGGAATAATATTGAGTAGAGTACGGAATAACTATATTATTGTTGGCCCTTCGTTTTCAGGATATCAAAAACGACCTACTCATCACTGCTTCTATTTATAGTGGTACTAAATGTTACTGTAGAAATTAATGAAACCAATAGTCATTAGATAGATTTTCTGCTCTAAACTTTATAATCAACTTGTTCACTCTGTATTGAAATAAATGTTGTTCAAGCAAATTGTAAATCTCTTATTGACTGTCAAAGATCATTAATCACAGCCACCAATGACTTGACCAGTAACCTACAGAAATATCCTTGAATATTTCAAATCTGATCACTACACTCTCATCAACAGTTTTGTTACCTTCCTTCCGTTGCAACATTTCATACAAAATATACAAAAGCATTTACATCCACGGAAGATTTATTACCCTGTATACCAACCAACTATTCTACTTTGGCATTCACACCCAATTTGACACCTTAACGGAAATCCTTGGCGTTGCTGTTTTTAGCCATAACTATACCACAATCTAAACTTTTACATTCTATACGTTAAAAAATGAGAGGAAGCGCACTTAAGGTAAAGTGTAAATATAGATAAATAAATATTTTCTAACCTTGTGTTGCAGTTCGTTAGTCTCTTGTATGTTTTGATTCTTGCGTATTGCTGCCCCAATAATTGTCGTCATGAAGATTGCAGTAAATCAGTCCATGATTGCAGTGATGGTTTTATTTTACAACGTTCAGGATGTCAATGTTGTGATCAGTGCATACTTTTTGAAGGCGCGACTAGAAAATTGAAATTGAGTGTTATTTCTTTAATAATAATCTAAATCGTATTTTAGACGGAAATTGCAAAGGCGTTAACAGGAAATGTGACAAAGGTTTAATATGCAGTAATTATACTAACGTGTGTGTAAGGAAGGAATGCACGGGTCGAGCTGACGACTGTACTGAACAAAATTGCATGGAAGCAGATCAATGTCAACCTGGAGAATATATTCAACGTTCCGGTCATTGTGGCTGTTGCAGCAAATGTGTGCGTTATCTAGGTAAAAATGCATTAATTTAGGTAATGAAGGCCTAACCACTCCACGTGCAACTGTTTACATTTCAGACATGGGTGAAACATGTTTAGTGGGTCCGCGTACCGTCAGATGTAAGCCTCCATTGAAGGTACTTTAAATTTTAGTTTAAACTCAACATTACTTTTAATAATACACTGATATCACAGTGTGATATCGAGACGAAGAAATGTGTATGCAATTTGTCATGCTCCGCGGTTGTGTGTGGCGTGCGTCAACGATGTCCCTCTGGTGTCGAAAACCTTCAACCAGATCCGATGAAATGTCGATGTTGCCCGGAATGCCCGCCTATTTCTCGGCAACAATAAATCTTCTCCTTACATTTCGAATATGAAGCTTTACTTCAAAATACATCCATAGTTTCTTCATACGTATATTTAAGTTAAAAGATATACTTTGTCTTGTCCTTGAACATGTATGATTCCAATAACCGCAATAATAAAAATAAAATAACCTTAACCTTTGTATGAAATCTTATTTCCAAAAACATTGAAAAGAGTATTCTGTACTTCACGGCTTTTTGAGAAATGATTTCAAAATTGCGCGCCAAATTTTACACAAGATGGCTTCTTATTCGGTTCCACGGTGTTCTGTTCATTAGCCGCCATGAGCCAAAGCATTGTTTTACAAGGTTGTATCAAAAGTGTCATTTCATGTGACTCGTTGAATCAAAACTTTATCACATTTCAGTCGGTCAATGTGGCAATCAAATAGGATGTTGCTTTTGGGATTTAGCCCTACGGGAGCACGCAAAAAACAACAAAGTAAATAAACAAACATTTACAGCCAATCAATATATTGTATGAGTATTTTTTTCTAAGGACGCTCTCTTCGACGATGCATTGAACAGTTTTTTCCGAAATGTCGATCAAAAAGGAAAAACAATCAATCTGGGTAAAGGGACTAATAAGATAGTCAACCTTAAAGCACGAGTGAATATATATATAAACTCATCACATTAACCAATATTATATATTTAAAATATCTATTTTAAAAAACCTGTATAGGCTATTTTAATTGATATGGAAGAAGGTGTTGTTAATCAATTAATCAAAGGCTCTCTTGGGGAAGTATTTGACGACAAACAACTTCTAACTAGTCATTCAGGATCAGGAAATAATTGGTAACTTTGAATGATTAATTCTAACTGTAATCTGAACTAATTGAGCAGAACAACTAACAGGGCTGTAGGTCATAAGTTTTATGGTTCAAAATCCAAAAACAAATTACGCGAATTAATTAGAAAAGCTGTTGAAAAATGTGACCATTTACAAACATTTTTCATTATTCATTCCATGGGAGGAGGTAAATTCAAGTTTACCATGAGAGTGTCAGTTCGTTTACCTTGTTGTACTCTTACAGGAACTGGCTCTGGAATTGGAACATTTTTATTAAATATGTTGGCAGATGATTATCCAGATGTTTATAAGTATATGAATAGATATAGTTTTAACAAACTTGTTATATTTTTAAATTTTGTGTTGTAAATGCATTAGGTTTGTTGTGCCTGTGTTCCCTTCTTATGATGACGATGTCATTACTTCACCATACAACAGTATTCTAGCAATGCGTCATTTAACGCAATTTGCTGATTGTGTCTTTCCAGTCGATAATGGAGCGTTATTACAAATTTGCAATCGAATAACAACAGCAACTAATAGAATGAAAAGTCGTTTAGGATCAACCAACGTTCGTTCAACAGTTACCGACAGTTCAAAGTTACATGAAACAAAACCGTTTGATCAAATGAACAACATTGTAGCAAACTTACTACTCAATCTGACAAGCTCTTCGCGTTTTGAAGGATCTTTAAACGTCGATTTAAACGAGATCACTACAAATTTAGTTCCATTTCCACGACTTCATTATCTTTCTTCAAATATGGCTCCAATATATGCATTGATGGATGTGGGAATCCCACTGCGAACGTAAAATTTGTAAAAAGAAAACTAAATAAGAATTTCACATTAATACTTCATTTCAGAATTGATAATACCTTCACTGAAGCTTTTTCAAGTCATTCACGATTGCTATCCACAGATCCAAGTGAAGGAGTCTATTTAGCATCTGCGTTGTTGCTTAGAGGGAATGTTTCTTTCTCAGATGTTAGAAGGAACATAGACAAGTATTTACTTAAGAAGTTTGTTAATAGTCTTCTTATTCCAACTGTCTTTTAAGATTGAAAGCAAAGTTACCATTTGTATCTTGGAATCAAGAAGCATGGAAAGTTGGCATATGTTCAGTTCCTCCTGTTGGACATTCATACTCTGTGTTGGCTTTAAGTAATAATACAAATTTTGCATCGACATTAACTCAATTGCATGAAAGATTTGACCTTCTGTATAAAAGAAAAGTATGTTAGATTTCAGTTTTCTTTAAATATATATATTTAATTTTGTATTGTAAAACAGGCTCACTTACATCATTACTTACAAGTTGAAGACATGACTACTGATGATTTTGATTCCAGTGTATCTTCGTTATTGGATTTGATTGCAGAATATAAACAAGTCGCTGTAGAAAGGAATACTGTACCACCTTTTTTTAATGTACTTATTTAAAGTATGTCAATAATATAATTTGTACATTTTGAAATAATAAAGTTTATTTTTGTACTGACGTTGAAATGAATAAGATTTTGTAGCTTTTTCAGTATATAAATACAGAAAGTTTGTCGATGTGGGATCAGGGAAATGTCTTCCTTGAAGATCAGCTTAACTTTACATGGTGAATACTTTCACAGTCTACAGCTTAAACGAATTATGCACTGGTTTACCAGATTGGTAAATAAAAAAAGTTACAGTTATTAGCATAATTGACACTGTTTATAAGAAATTCTATATAAAAATAATATTTCACTCAAAAGATTTACCACACTTGAATAACAAGAGGAAAAAGTTTGTTATAACTGATCTTTACTATAGAACATCTTTGCAATCCTTACACAATATACAAAACTAAAAACAAAAACGACAAATGAGAAAAGTTTCCAGTGGTCACGTTATGCATGCAATTAAACTTAGCAACAATTAATTCAGCTGCAGCAAAGACCAACAAAAATGCAACGGCAATTTCATTCTTGTTTTCAAATTATAAAAAAAGATATATTAGCAAAGGTATAATAATCTACAATAAACGGTAACTTTGAAAACGTACAATTACTCGATTAATGTCCCGGAAGTAAATACAAAAAAATAAGATTAAAATATTCTCATGGTAGTAAATATTATAAGTGGTATACTGTTGTAACTAATAGCAACGTCAATTTACACACAGTTATTATAAAAATATTATTCACACTCTTACATTATATTTATCTCCCATGAATATTCACTAGAGGAAAAAAATGCTAAAAAAAAAAAGTTAAAATTAAACTTCAATTCAATTGTAAAACGATACGGATACTACAAGTAAAAATTATAATAGTAATCCTTTGGTTTTTTTTTTAAATTTATATGTTTTTTTTTTGCTTTTCAAACCTGTGCAACAAATGCCAGAAAATGGAAAAATTTGAGAAAAATGGCTGCATTAATTACTGTGTTTATTAATAAAATAACCACTTAACCAATAATAATTAATTACTTTAAACATTTTTAACAAGTGTCAACATATCCTACAGTATTTGTCAAATTTTAAAACTTCCCTGACTAAATAAAAAGTACCAAAGCTTGCTTGAATTATTTTAAGTAGTAATAAAGAAAGCAAAAGACGTTCAGGTCACTGCAAACGAACAAAATAAAAATGAAACAAAAATTGCACTTTACTAACCAGTCATTAAATTGAGGAATTGAAAGTATTAGAAAAGCACATCTAGGTTTTTTTCTGTACAAGAATTAGAATTTTACCTTTTCTCTCTCTACGTTTCACACACCAAAACTGTTCACTTTACGTATCTCTGGCAAACACTACTACAAGAAAAATTTACAAATTGTGCACTCACAAGAAATTTTAAAATTTACTCGATCCTTTGTTAGCACTTTTAAAATTCGTATTTTAAAAAACCTATTATTTAATTTAAAAATTCATTACATTTGACATATTCAAAATCATTGCCAACCAAATTATATTATCGTCAAACCCAACGTACTAAAAAGCAAAAACAAAATGAAACTTAATATTTCTTGAGGTAGTTTGAAATGAACGTCAATTTTTTCAAAATCCAATTATTTTCTTTCTTTTTTTAGAGAACATGTGAAGGAAGAGAAGCAATTAAAAAAGTTACAAAAAGAAAACTGCCCCAAAATTTAAAAATCATTTAATATAATACTGTACTTCCTCTAAGCTGGTAATATTAATAGTATTATTATATTTACATATATAGAAAATTACTCATACCGTTATTATCATAATTATTTACACGGCAAGTTGGTTAAGATGTACACTTTTAACAACAACAGAAAAATAAGTTTGTCGTTAATATAAATTCTAAATGGAGAATTTTTTCAATTACATCAAGATAATTTTATCTATCCATTTATTTTTTAATTTTTATGTAATTATCTCGCATGTATAAAGTTATTCCATAAACTATGCAATCTATAATAATGATTAACAGCCAAGTGAACAGAAAAAAAAGAAGAAAAAAATAATCAAAAGTTCATCTATTTCTTTTTCCTTGAGCAATCAGGAAGGTCCTAAGATGAATTTTTCACCAACGAACACCAGTGTTGCACGTACGAGCAACCTAAAATTCATCTCACAACACAAAAAATAAAATCCCAAACATGAAATTTTTTCGGTTTCTTTTTTAAAAAGAAAAACTGTCGAAGTAAAACGTATATTTTTCAAAACATAAAATTGGAAGTCAAAAATCTTCAAAACCCAAGGTAAAGGGCTTCTATTAAAAAGAAGGCCACACATCACGTAAATTCACGGCCCAAATTAATCCAATCACAGCAGGGTTCCAATCCCATTTGAGCCACACTCAAAACAGGGTGTCGAAAACTTGGCAGGAGCTACAGCTCTGAAGAGACGGCTGTTCATTCTTCAACGCACATCCGTCACTCCGATAGCAGCTGCTGCAGCAAGCTCTTCTTCTCGCCCTGACGCGACTCTTCCACATTCTAATATAACATTTTTTTAAGTATTACACACCCTCAAATAGACAATAAATTTTATAAAAATACCCTAGGACTATTGGCAGTCATATGTCCGTGATTTGGCCGGCCCACTAGGTTTCCATCGGGCATAGAAAGACCCATCATGCCGTACATGCTAGGAGACTTCGCCTGTTGGTCGCTAGCACCTATTAACATAACTCATTTCAACCAAATTGAAAACTTACTACTCCATCATTTTAAATATACCTGCAGGCAAGTCTAGATGAAGTGCCAACGAATCGTAGTCGGCCTGAGATTGCAGGCTTTGCCCTGCTTGACCTGATAAAGGTTGTTGTTGCACGTTATGCCCCGGCATTTGATTTGTACTTCCCTGGTGCTGCAATATACAAACATATTTATTATTTATCCATTCAAAAATTGAAACATCAGGTTAACTTTTTACTGCCAACTTACTTGTCCCTGCTGCTGACTTTGTTGAGACTCTGTAACCCTATTCCTCAACTGTTGTCGAACATAGGCTGAAGTGACTCCAGAATTACCCTGTGACAATGTTGGTCTTGTCCTTAAAAAGAATTCAAAGTTAAGAATAAAGCTTCATTAAGAATGTTTATAAAAACACATACCTTTCGGCAGACATTGAATTGCCTGTTGAACTTGTATTAAATATTTGCAGCGCTGTTTGATCGAATGGGAAGTGCGTTTGGTCAGCGCTCGTTGTAGCACTGTAGCTCGGTGGGGGCGGAGGTGCACTTTGAGGCACGGTCACATTTGGAGCCTGGAATGTTTGATTGAGGCCTCCAGGTGTATTGGGCATCGACTGCGGATACGAGGGACTCATCTGAGTTCCAGGCGACAACATGGAGTCTTGGCTGCCCAAGTAGGGACCTTGAGGAGTCCGCGGAGAATGCACACGACCTGTATTAACAGAAAAGGTATTTGGTATTGGTGCATTTTTAAAGGTTTTCTTCAATAGTTACCAGGCATTTGAGTGGGCGCAGACATGGTTCTCTGCAAACGGACTTGTTGTTGCTGTTGCATGAACTGATGCTGTTGTTGGTACAACTGTTGTTGATGCAACTGGTTATTTGGAGAAGCAGGAGGGAATTGGGAATCTGTTTGGTACGGCGATTGACGCGCGGTATTGGCAGTATTGGCAGTCATTCCACGTAATGCAGGCATGTTTTGACGTTGTTGTTGTTGTTGCTGCTGCTGTTGTTGTTGTTGTTGTTGCTGCTGCTGCTGCTGTTGTTGTTGCTGCTGTTGTTGTTGCTGCTGCTGCTGTTGTTGTTGTTGTTGCTGCTGCTGCTGTTGGACGAATCTTTGCTGATTATTATAGGATGACTGAGACAACTGAGCATTTAGCATTGGGTTTTGCTGCTGGAGGTTTGCCAATGGCCGCTGTTGTTGTTGGGGAGCAGGGCTCCAGCTCCTGGGCGCATTAGCTTGAGGGGAGAGCTGCGAAAAAGGGGGCTGTTGGGTTAAGCGAGGCGAGAGCTGCGAGTGCGGAGTTCCTTGTTGAGGGAAAGGCAACTGCTGAGGATGAGGTGACTGGCGCGCCTGCTGTTGGCCCTGCGGACTATACGCATTCATCTGCGTGTGAGGCGGGAACCCCTGAGGCGAGGCTCTCTGCGAGTGTGGCGAGTAGGGTTGCTGGCTGGCCAGGCGATTGCCTGGTGACATTTGGGACGGCTGAGTCTGGCCTAATGGACTCGGCATCTGGTTGAGCATCGTGTTGCCGTAACCAGGAGACAACTGAGAATCAGGTACACTCGAAGAGCGCTTTAAGTAAAATAACAACACAATATAATATTAGGATCACGAGAAACATTTAAGTTCTTCAATTAGTACCTGAAGGGACACGTTTGGAGCTACTGTAGTATTAAGTAGCTCACTCATATTATCAAAAGCCGATGGACTAAGCTGATCATTGAGAGTAGCTGCCACCTGAGGATTCGTCCCTTGCAGTGACAATTGTTGTTGTGTCACTCGAACTCTCCGTGAATTGGCAGGCGGTGTCAGTTGGGGCTTCTGATTGCGCATCATCATTTGCCTAACCTGTAATAACTACAAAATAAAAGCAATATTTAATAAAACATTTATATAATAAATTCCAGTAGTTTATTATCTTACTTGAGGCGCGATGCCGGATCCCATTCCGACCAGATTAGGATTATTGAGTCCACCTGCTGGAGAACCATAAGGACCATTTCCCGGCCTCTGCATACTCATTTGCAACTGATTCTGCAGATTCGGAGGCAGTGCACCTTGTTGCCCAGCAAACCGTGGCCGCTGTTGCGGCTGTTGATAGCTGCCTGCTTGGTAGACAGGAGGTGGTCCACCCTGGAAATTCTGCATTGCCTGGCTTAAGGCAATATTCTGGTTACTTTGCGCCTGAAAATAAAGAAGTAACAGTAAATACACCAATTCGATAAAATCAAAATTACAACATATTTACCTGGTTGTGTGCAAACGAAGTTAATTGTGGCAACATATTCATCCCTGGAGAAGGTGGTGGATTCTGCGTCTCGCAACTCATCAATTCTTTTTGTATTTCTTTAATAGCTAACGTTTCAGCATCGTGCTGCGCTTCACCACTCGGCGTCGATGGGTAATCGAGTATATCCTCGAGAAACTTGAACGTATCTTCTGCAAATTCAGTTAGTCGATAGGATTAAACTCAAAAGTCATAAACAACTACAATTAAAATAAATTACCAGGGTTCATTCCGGGATTCATTTCCTGCTGTAATGTACAAACATCATCCAAAATTTTGGATAAAATAGGATCCTGCGAATGTGTAGAGTCTATCGTGTCTGAAGTATTCTGAGCCTCAGCCAAAAAATCTGCAATTCCGCTCCCACCAGGGCTACCAGTAAAATTTCCCATTCCAATATCATGACCCATAGAATTTGTGGGCATATTGTTCATTGTCGGCATATTTCCGGCAACCGTGCTTACAGTGCCAGCTTGACTAACCAAATGTCCTAAATTAGCAACCATCGCTTGTTGTCGATTGGAAGGCGGCGGTCCCGGTGGTTGAGGCTGGTGTTGTGGATCCAACATGTTGCCAAACGGATTTCCACGACCTGGGGCCTGCAAATTAGCCGATGTCGTCACCGACGGATTGGTGATGACGCGTCCTCCTGACATATGCGGTTGTGCGGGGCCGTCCGTGGAGGTGCGCGACGCCGCAACTTGAGCAGGCGATGGTGTCGGCACTATTTTGTCCCTTAAATTGGGTGGGAGCTTTTTCTGTGGCAGTTGCGTGATGATATCGCTCTTCACGGGAGGGACCACAGAGGTCTGTGGGGGTGTCTGTGCCAGCAGTGTTGCCAACATCTTGTTCTGCTGGTACAGCTTGCTCGTGTTGCTCACGAGTTGTGCTTGGCTAAGTTGGGCTTGTTTGGACATACTAACTACTGAAAACCGTAAACGGCGATTAGTTTAACTGGCATCAATCAAACGGCTCGTTTTTATATACCTGAATCTAAGCCACTATCTGGTTCATGTTCGGGCGATTCTTTTCTCTTCACTCCCCTAGGTCCTAAATCGTAACCTGGTTGGACTACGCTATTGGACACAGGCATTTCATACAAATTCTTCAGAATTGTTGATGAAGGCATATTATTGTTGGAACTTGGCTGATGAGATGTACCAGCTTCAGAGATTAGCGTTCCAAGTTCCTGATTTAAAAAAAAAACAAAAATTATAAACTATAGCGTTTTTCCAAGGAGGTTAAACAGAAGGAAGCCCGTGCCTAGGCTAGGTTACTGCGCATGCGTAGGCAGTTGTCGTATGCCGGACGTAGGTGCATATAAATGGCGGCGATTTACCCATGTCTAAGCGCACAGAGTGTATGAAAACAATGCCGCCATTTTCATGCACCCAACACGTGGCTATGACGTCATACACCTAACGTTTAGGCACGGCCTTCTGTTTAACCTTCTTGGTTTTTATTTTTCCCTATGAATCTATAAATTACCCTTCCATCGGTTGATCCGTCTGGTAAGTTGAGCAATTTACTCAACAATTCGTTTCGTTTTGGGCGACCGCCTTCCATCTCATCATCGTCACTCTTTTCATTTAGTAACGACTGTAAATTAATACATTAACAAATAAACAATAAGTGACAACTTTTATATCACCAAAAATTCTTAAACTATGGAATTATAATTATTAAAATAAAAAAAATTATTTTCTACACGATAATTTTCCCTCCCCTACTAAACAATACACTCATGATAGATCAATCAACAAAACATACGGCTAATTGGGGATGATCCTCCAGTCGTGGGGTAATGAAGTGAGACGAGACCTATGAGGAATAATGACAACATACAAAATGACAAAACCAAAATAATAAAAAAAAAATTAAAAAAAAAAAATAAACAGCCATACACAATTATATACAAAAATTATCCACGCAAAAGCATACCAAAAAACCTTTCATTTCCTCATAGGGACCGTGCACAAACCCCAAGTCCCTATTTTCTCAAAAATTTGGAGCCTGTTAGTGGCTACTGATAAACCACAAGTCTTTTTCAGCCCTCCCTCCCACCCAAATTAAAAATTATTCTTAATATTACATTTTTTGATTTTTTAGTACCTTCCAATATGTTGTTGCGGTCCTGCTGGGTAAAAACACGTGGTCGACCCTTTACCCCCTTGTGGCCAAAATGGTCGAACCCAACCCCTCCAAAGTGGACACGTGGTTTGTGCACGATCCCATACACAAAAAAGACAATACAAGGCGAAAATGAAAGATAGCAATAAAACTCCACACACAAAAGTTATTCAGTAGCAGGAGGGAAATTCTCGTATACCAGACCCGCAAAATTAAAAAAAATAATCACCCAACCCTGTTAAATACCCTATCCTATATTAGTATTTAAGATTCATACCGCACACCCAGAGGTTTTAAGCCACACACTTACCCTTAGCAATTTATTATTTTCTTTTCCGGGTTTATTCTCCCCATCTCCTTCTCCCTGATGCAGATCCATGCCCATCGAGCTATGCACCATTATCCTTTCCTCACTACTCTTTGGGCCTTCACCATCAGGATCATCAAAATCCTCATCTTCTTGATTTAAAAGTTTCTTAAGAATATGACACTCCTGTTTGCTTTCATTGCAATCAGAAGGTGCAGTCTCCATTTTCACTTCACTCAAAAATCCAGCTGGACTGGGCTCTGGTTTGTCTGTACCACTAGGAGTCACTTGTTCTTCCAAACCAGGAAGACCCGAACCACCCACATGTTGTGTCAAAAGTTCCCTTAACCTATGATTGCCTCCTACATTCGAATCACCTTCCATCGGTTCACTTGGTGACATTTGTCCACTCGACGCCACTGAGTCTTCTGAATTCATTAACGCCGATTTGTTGCCACTCAAACCCGGGCTCGGAGCCGTCTTACTCGACTCCCTTACGCCGCTACTGAAATGATAAGACCCGCTGAAAGACGGAGTGGTCACCGGTGTTGCTGGCCTGCTCGTGTTGCTTGCCAGCGTAATCATCGGAGACAAATTTACATCGTTCATATAAGCGGACGGCGCCGGTGTTGGCTGCCGTGACGCCGGTCGACTTGACGGTGTCACTGCCGTCCAAGAGGCACTCGTCGACGGTGGTCGGGGACTTCCAGATCCGTTTGTATTGGTTGGTGTAGGCGCGTTTCGTGCTGCGTCCAGTCCATTCTCACTACTATCCACACCGTCCCAACAACTGGACGAAGGATAAATGTCAAAGTTTATATCAGTTAAATGGATGTCCGTTGTCGGGTTGATGGACAAGTTTCCAAATGCCGCAGTGCCCGAACTGGTCGCCGTCGTCGTACTGTTGGACGCCGATGTGGACGCCGTCGATAAGGGACTGGGACTTGATACCAATGCTCCTGGTGGAGATTGGTGCTGTGCAGGAGTATTGTTTTCCTGCCACACGCTAATTTCAGCGTCCCTAAAGTTATAGAAAAGAGAGAAAAAAAGAGAGCGATTGTTAAATCTGTACGTGTCACGCATAATATTCTATGTGACCCAATTTTTATATCGTGCTGTTCGTTTATATCACAGGTGTCTGTCTTCCACCTGCTTGTCACAATTCATTGACTTATATTTGAGTTATGTAAGTTGCTAGTTCTATGCGGGATTTGCTAGTTTCATAATGATATATTTTACGCAGTGATAAATAAAGAACTTACTCAATAACTGTATGCGTGGCCATGATGAATTCTGGTTCGTTAGTCGTCGGATTAAAAGGAAATCGCTGGCTCCGAATTTGAACTCTTACGTATTTCTCCGGAGCGATTTTAATTCGAAAAAGACCACTGTTGCAGCTGCCACCCTGGCTAACTTCTTGGAGGTGTTGACGTAATCGATGTTGGTCGCCGTGATGACACAACTCCATTAAATTCTGCCCTTCCAAGTCCTTGTTGAAGTATTGGCTCAAAGTCATAGACATACCACTGCCACAAAAAAAAAAAATTAAACATTAATCGAAAAGAAAAACATGATAAGATATTTTAATTTTACCTTGTGTCGATGTGTGTGACCTTAAAATGTGCATCGAGCCGAGTTGTGAACTGTTCTACAGAGGATTCGCTCGCCTTCTCATTGTGTGGGATTCGTCGTGCAACGCACACTAAACAATTCTGCACGTCGCTATCCGATTCTGTCGTGTCTGCTTTGTCTCCAGGATATGGTAACAAAATGGCAGAGATCTGCATGTTTTCGTATTGAATGACTCCTCTTGGCTTTTCGTCCATTGCGTTGCTCTCGTCACCACTGTCGTCTGATAAACCGTGATTAACCAGAAGGCGGCAATTAAATGAACGGTTTTTGCTAGGGATGTTTGCTTCGGGTGTCCAGCCTGAATCACCTGAACGAATTTAAAAAAATAATAATTAACCCTCTAAAGTTTTAGAATACGAATTTTGTTAAGTTTGCATTTGAAATTTCATAACAGAGAATTTAAAAGGCATTATAAGCAAACCACCATTTAAATATTTGTATTTGCTTTGCTCTGTATTTTAACTACCGGCAGATCAACACCTTTGTACAAACATTGAGAACGTTTACCTCGTAACTTATCAAATGTCGAAAACGTGCTAGCAGTTAAATAATCTCAATGATTCATTGATTGGATTACGTAAATTCTAAAAATTCAATGCATTACATGTAACGACACCGACTGCACAAATACTGAACACGCGCACCACTAACACGTGTCAACATGCTGTATGACGTCACTAGGCGGATTCAAAAATTACGTGAACTGTAGCCTGGAAGGTGAGTTTTACAATGTGCGACATATCGTTATGTTGCATAGACCAGTTTTTACGTGAAATGTCACAACTAGAAAAATTCATCTAAACGATACTTTACTTTAATTTTTGAATAAACCTATCGCCACTAAAACTGTAAAACGCTGCTTTTACAATTATAGGTTACATCAATATTACAACGTATGCGTAAATTAAAAAAAAAAGATGATTCAAATGCAAACAAGCCAATATAAATGAAATAGGATACATACCACCATTAATATCATTAGCCAGAAGATCACGCCAAGAAAAAAGTTAAAAGGAAATAAAGCGCACACACACAAAAAAATCAAAAAACGGGAATCAGACACGTGCACAAGGATATATAATTAATTTCCTGCGGCAACATTTCCAATTTTTAAAAAAACAAAATATGTATGGAAATCGATAAATTTTTATTTTGTTTTTGTCAAACAAAACCTCAATTTCGCAACACAAAGAAAATATGAAATTGTTGCCAGCAGAAAAAAAAAATTTCAATATAAATTTACCAAAAGGTGCTGGACTTAGGTGTTGAGTGAAACGGACATGATCGTTACGATGAATTAATTTATAGATATTTTTACCACATAATTCATCCTAGAAACATAAAATGAACAGTAATCAGACAAATTAGTCAAACGTCAATTGGGATAAATATACTCACGTCAGTGTACTTTAAAAACGAGGTGACATTGGTCGATACGAATCGTATTAACCCAGCGGTGTTAACGACAAAGAGAAACCCGTCTAAGGCCTAATTATTAGCAAAAAATAAAATATGCTATATAATTAAACTTAATAACTCATAAATACCTCAAGAAGTAATGGTCCCAGATTATCACTGGGTATTAGAGGATGTTTCGTTGATGAGACGTCACTCAATTGAACAGCATCACTGTTACCGCTCTCTATAAATTTAAAAAGAAATTATCAAAGAAAGAAAAAAGTACACAAAACAAAAGCCGACTAATTTAATTTAATGTCACATTAAGCCGACCAATAATCAATAAGGGGTACAATGGCTTGAATTTTCCTGGAACAATTCTTTGCCAACATAATGTCCAAGTCATTAGTGACCATTGATAAATTTTGTGTAACGTCCTACTAACGTCTGGTCAAATGTCTGAAGCGCAACATAATTACCGTCTTAATAAATAAATTAAAAAAAAAAAGGAAAGGAACCAAGCCTTTTAGGAAACCATCCAACAAGCCGTAAAACTTAATAATAGTGAACATAAATTTATTCATCGAGAAATTGTTTGAGTCAACGAATTTTTTTTATAAATTACCTTGTTGCTTAATACGACGAATTTGATTGACAGTCTCCTGCAAGATGGCACACTTGTCGGGTTTGACGGCGAGAGAACTCATGTCAGCAATGCTAGCAATCAACTCTGCTAGCTCCTCGAAGTAGATGTTCTCCTGTTCACGGCGACGCTTCTCATTAAGGCACTTGTTTCTGCAAAAACAAAACCATAACCTGTAAATCACGTATCTCTTTCCTTGATTTTTTAGTAAGTCATTTCGTTGGGTTTACACGTGCGAAACAACTCGTCACCTAACCCGTATTAAATAATGAAATATAAAAAACTGGTGTCATTCCACATGAATTTTAAACGTTGAAATTTAAATTTAACTGGCAATTTACCGACTGAGGTTAAAACTACATCGTTAAAGTCCGCTTTAAATTATACTGAAAATGACCATTCGTTTCTGTCGAGAAATATGAAAATTTTCCATATTACAAATGTTTTTAATGTATTAAAACACTTTTTCGGTGATGACGGTCAGAGATTTCTATAAAAAAAAAAAAAAATCACACGTTTGAACATGATCTTTTTTCCATCATGTCACGACCACGTCATTTGGTATAGATACATCCAGGTTTTCCAGGTCAACAAATAATATGAATCAAAATCCGTTTGATGTAGTTCACGATAAAATATATTTCAATACCTTGCTGAGTTTACAGAATAGAACTTACACGCATCTATTTATATAATACTTACAGTTGTGATGGTGGTTTGTTCTCGGGCTTTTTTCTCTTACGGCTGATGCAAGTGTTCACTGTGCTCATCTTAACCCATAAGGGATCTTGGTTGTCAGGAGGGCTGAGCCTACAATGGCAAAACAAACAAAATTCAATTCCAAGTATAAAGCAAAATTCTAATTTAAAAAAAGGAAACGAAACCCCAAACAATCATTTTTTTTTCATTAGATATTGGGGATGAACTTGAATAAATAAAAAAATAAAAAAAAAAAAACCAATGAAGTATCCCCCTGAATTCATTCAACTGTTATACGAGGAAAAAAAAAAGAAAGATAAGTAAACAATTTTTTTCTTTCAAATGAAAAAAACCACTTAAAAATTGCACAATTTCGCAATACTCAACTCAATTTCAGTTTTAAATGTAAGAAAAGCAGTTTTGTAATTTTTTCGTGGGGGTTGGTGAAGATAGGAGTGCCTCAAGTGTATTGCAGCTGGTGCATCGTTCGCTACCAGTGTCGGTTTGCTTTGCATGTGACTAATTTGCGGAGTATGTGTGTAATTACAAGATGACTTTTCCATTCTCCTTCTTTCCCATCTGTGCCTCATTCCATGCACCATCTGGACCTGACAGCCCGAATGTTGACCTAACAAACTCAACTCGACAAAGGAAATTCGAAATTTCACTTCAATTGTAGGCTATAAACTATTTAATAATAATACCAAGCGTCACCTAATAAAAATTTTAAATAAAAATTTTGTATAAAAAAAAAATATTGTGAATTCGGAAATATCATTCGGATGCACTATTCTACGACTCCCATAAATAATAACGAGGAAAAAACATCTTTACAAAAAAGTTCAACCACACTGGGTTTTTTGAGGGAAAAAATTCACGTCATTGAGGATATTATGCTGTTTAGGGCGGGTGAATCAATTCCATTAGGAATTATTACTCTAAAATTATACAACACCATTAACGCTACTTCTTAAAGCAATAAGACAATACAACATAGGAAACATAATAAAAAGATTCAAGTAGAGTGCTAACATCTATTCAACCACATTTCCCATAATCCCTCGGGTTTAAGCCCACTGGTTTATCTTCACGCCCATTAGACACAGCGAATGCATTCTGCCCACTCTACAAATCCACTACTTAAATTATATTTTCATGCCAATACTACAACGTAAACAATTTTTATCACTTTCTTTTATTACCTAGATAAAATATTTTTTCTTCCTTTTGATAAAAATTGCATATTTGTTTTAAACCTACATTTTTCTTTCCATTATATTTTTATCTTCTTCTCTTGTAATATTTTTTTTTTCCTTTTTCTTATCTTCTATTCCCTCGCTCTACCATTCAATATTCAAGGACGAAATAACATACTTCACCATCCAGTGTAGTTTTAAGCAAAAAAAAAAAAAAAAATGGTAGCAAAACTTGTTAAGTCACTAACAAAAAAATGTCAACTGGTGATTAATAAATTCTTGTACAGACAGTAATTTCAAGGGTAAAAGAATCAGTACCTGATGTCATAGAAACATTGTAATTACATTAGATGAAAATTACATTTGATGGATTTTGACGACAGCCTCTTCATTACGCACGTCAAACACAACCATCCACGCCACCTCTTAACAGTTAAGCGTCGTCAAAACGTTCAAAAATTTCATAATCGTTCAAAGAAGTTTATCGATTTAATACGTGTTTTGAAAACAATCGTCGGAGATAAAAACCGAACAAGGTGACGAATCATTTTTTTTTTTTTTGAATTTTTATAAAATAAACTCATCTAAGGCTTAAAACAACTCCATCTGTTGAAGTTACCAAACACTACAAAACGTTACACACAATTAATATAACGAAACGTTACGACCCAGAAACTTTAATTTCTATAAATAGAAAATCAAGTTAGCAGCAAATCTAGAAAAGTCCAGCTGTAAATTCAACTAAAGATTACGATTTCATCCGTTTGTACGAAAGTGCAAATTCGTTGAGCCAAAAAGGAACTAGTGGAAGGAGGAAAAAAAAAATCTTAACCCTAACCGCCATAAACTAGAATTAGGAAACGTTGGCAATTACACGCATAAAAAACAATGTCCCGCATGTGGATAAATTGAGAAAAGGGGAAAAAAGAGTGGGGGAAAATAACAGATATAAATCAATGGGCGAATGAATGATCTTCGTACCTCTACAACTCCCACTCAAATTGCAATTTTCACCACCAAACGGCGCCAAAACTAATTGCGACCATACTTAATCACTCACTTATTTACACCACTCGCACAAACAAACTAAATGGAACTTTATTCATCCACACGAAAAAAACCCACTATCAATCTTAACTTATTTCAACGAGACTGTAGGGAAAAGAAAGTGGGGAAAAAAAAAATCTTTGGCTGGAATTAAGACAAAAGTAATCCATAAATTTCATTACAGGAGAATACGTCCATTTCCACTATAAAAAAAACTAGTGAAAATGAAAATAAAATCCATTAAACTTACCTCTCTGGTTAAAGTGCGAACTAGATATTGCAAACTCATAAAATGAACACGTAAATATCCTGTTTCAAAAGTATTCATAAGAACTGGATATTCACGTGTTCAACACTCGACAACAGGTGGTGATCAAATAGAATGGAGCCATTAAAGAGTTGACAGGTTCAAATATCTCGAATAGTGTTTTTAATTTTATTCAAGAGAAAAATAAATGACCTCATTTTACGGTTAAATAAACAATTTCTAGTAATCCTATGGAATTAAGTAGTTATCATTGTGAATAAACACCATAATTAATGCAAGTCCAAGTTGATTTTCTAAGGACATTTCAAAATATGAGCCACGTGGATGTCCCCTGTCACCCCCACCATCCTCAGCCTCATTTTCAGCCAGGAAGAAAGAGTTGAAATTCAAGATTTGTTCTTTGAAATTACATAAGGTCACTTTGGTAATAAGCCTCCTGGAGGAAATAATCCACATCCCGGACAGAATACAGATTAAAAAATAGAAACTTGCACACATTTTTTTTCTCCGTGTAAAAAAATCGTAAATCCCCATTAAAACCGGACTAATTCCACAATTTAAAGCGGATGTTCAGAAAAAAATATTATTAAAAAAAGAAAAGTCTCCATTTCACACACCACGCGGTCCCAATAACTCCACCCAGAAGGAAAATGGGTCGCGTGCAAAATTTGTCTATTTTTAAAGGGTTAGGTCCCCAAAAAGTTCCACGGAAAAGGATGCACAAATTTATGAGAATGGAAACGTTTTCACTTTAAAAGTGATACAACACGACCCCTTAACTCGCCATTTTGTTCTCATTCTCACCAAAGTGATTAATGTCTAAACAGGTGACTCAGTCCCACACGAAGAAAAAAAATTGTAAAAAAAATTAAAAAAAAATACAAAACAACCTCTGGGATAAAACTGTTGTTAAAGACATGACTACACCACCAATAAAACATTCGTATTTTCTTTTTATTCGTTTGGGTAAAAGATGGCACGTCATCCCATCATAAATCACCAATATCCGCCCACATAAACGAGTTTTTCATACGAAATTATTAAATTCTTTACTCATCAACTAAATACTCGTGTTAAATTTCACCTGATCCCAGAGAAAGCCACCTGTCGGTCACAATAGTAACTACCTCTGGCCTCCAGCGAAAACCTAGACCGACAAGTATAGAAAAAAATTGACCGTAAAAAAAAAAATCCAGGCCACTCCTTTTCCGCAATTGGTATTCATCGACGTAGGAATAAGATAACGGCGTATAAAAGCGTTTTATTTGTATAGATGTAAATAGAGCGTTTTAATAAAAATAAAAATTTCACAGTCATTATTTTGTTTTGTCGTTCATTCATACCATAACAAACACTTATCGAGTTTTATTACAACAAACTAAAAATACCCGCAATAACGTAAGAGTATTTACAGTCAGGTAGAGAAAATAGAAAAAAAAATTGATTACATTTTTGTGTTGTGACTATGGCGCGCCTGTTGGAAACTTTTCCTCCAAACGGTTCAAACTGGGTCACACACAAATCTACTGATCGAAACACTCTTTAGAAAAAAATAAATTAAAAAATAAATTAAAAAGATTCTACAAATTAAGCACTTAAGTTGTTTTTTTTTAAAAAATAAAACGCTACCCTACTTCACTCACAACAAAAAACTTTAAGCAAAAAATAATTGTACATGTCCAACAAGGTGGATTAAATTGATGCGTGTGTATTTGGGCAGTTTTCTTTACCTCAATATCTAAAAGGTGGGTTTACAAAGGTATTTTCATAGAATTATCTCTCAATTGTGACCTTATCTTTTTTCCCCCGTGGAAATAATTTCAAATGAGGACTGCGTTCACATCATGACCTGCATCTGAACCAGGTCTACCATGAAAAGGAGTTTCCTCTCAAACAACATCACAGTCAAAAAATGTTACTTCCTTCAAACCCACCATAAAGACCTCACCTTTTTTTTTATGGAAACCTTCAATCACAGTATGCAACACCTACAATAAATATTCAAAAGTGACGCCTTTAGTTGCGCGCACTGAATTTTAAAAAATTTAAAAAGTGAGAGACAATTACATAGATTATGTAAACTAGCGCCCCCTTCTTGCAAAAAAAAAAAAATCAGTCCCCGTTTTGGAGATAGGATGAAAAACTTAATTGGCGCTAAGCGATAAAAAATTCTGTATTTGAAAAACCCATCAAAATAAAAAAATTACTTATGCAAAGTTGACCACAAACCTAAAAAAAAAAAAAAAAAAAAACCCAACCCAAATACCTTGATCCACCATGTTGGATTTTTTCAGGGTCAGCTCTGGCCCACATTCAGCCAACTGACCTACAAATCCAACAAACCAAACAATCACGTCGCTTGTATGACCAAGATGACGTCACATCAAAATGAACATCCGACGCGCACTTGTACTAAACAAAACAAATTAAAACGTAAAAATACGACCCTTCCCACCATTGCCGCTACTAGTATCGTTTGAAAACAACCCAAAGCCCCCACACGACTTAGCTCAAACTCTTCCTTCACTTCCAGAAAAAAAAAAAAAAAGATAAAGAAAAGCAATGCAACCTTACCTTCACAACATCTGCAACCATCTTGAAAGTCCACAAGACAACCGCACAATTAAGTTTGTAAATGCAACATTTTTAAAACCCGAAAAAAAATTTAAAAAAAAGAAAATTAAAAATCAAAATGGAGAGGAAAATCCGAAATAAGTGCCAACCAAACACGACACACAATAGAGACCATGAGCAAGTCAAAAACGCACACTAAGCCCATGCGCTATCCATTCCAGGTCCAAAAACATGACGCCCACTTCACGACGGGCCTTATCAAGTCCACCATACGGGCTAGGTCTCATTAGGCCGGCTGAATACAGTGAGCGAGCTCCACACGCTCAACATGGCCACCGCTGCTCAGTTGGGGCTCGCGAAGCCTCGCTACTACAGGCGACCGGTTTGCCTTGATTTTTGGATAGACCTGGCGCTATTTTTTTTCCCTCTTTTCCCGCTATTTTCTTCCCAGTTAGAATTTCACGTAACACCTAGACTAATCGACTAGATTTAAGTTTTGCACACGTCTAAATTGAAGGGGTTAAATAGGGTAATTGAGAGTTTGAGATTGATGGTGATCGAGGGGAGTTTTTACGACTGGCGATTGATGAGTTTCTTCTCAGTTTTTTGCTTAACCCTGATGTACTTTGTAACTTTTTTGAGGTGAAGTATTAAGGTTAAAGAATTAAGAAAATATTCGTATTACACATTTTTTCGTTACATCTGTTAGGTTATAAAATGTAATTAATTTATCAAATATAGGTCAAACTAAACGGTGATTTAATTTTTCAGTAGAGAAATAATTAGCTAAATAGAAATCATTTAACAAATCTAAATCGGAAATCCAATATCATTAACTGCAAAAATTAAAACATTAAATTTCCGATTCCAATTTCTCAAAGATAAACAAATGTATAAATTATTCTATTTCCGGTTAAAATGTCACAACTTATGACACCACATGGTAATGTACAAAGATAATCTTAAAAGACAAAACACTGAACTTAACAGGAAGCCCCAAGTTGTAAAAAAAAAAAAAAAAAAAAAAACTTCCCGAGAGATTATGGGTATGTTTATATTGAATAAATTTATATTTCCTACAAATCATATCAATCCTCCCCATATTCATCTGAGTACTCCATCTTTCGGCAATATAAAAATCTCCCCCAAACGTCAATCAAAATTCCCAACTAACCGCTTTAGGTACGAAATGTTCAACCATATTTTTCCTTAAAAAAAAAAAAAAAAAGTCTTCCGTCATTCACCGTAAACAACTCAATCAAAAGATAAATACTCAAAAAACTGAATAATTTCACTAACCATTCTTGCACAACTTCCCACAGGAAGTTGGCATAAACAACAATCCGTCTTATAAACCCGACAACCACTAGGGGGAGTCTCCCCCCTCCTTTACCCAACTCACCTTTATCCCTCCTCCTAGCAACCCCCTGGAACCCCAACATTTCCCACGTTGCACTTGTTTACATCTTCCAGTCTCCCTTTCGTTGCCGACTCCATGGCTAAACCCACCGCATCTAAAAATATTTCTCCCCGCTACCCACTAACACCGATCCGCTGCCCGGCATCGGCGCATGTCGTAACACGTGTTTTCAAAATACATTTTTCTCAATGATGGAACAGTATCTTTTTCACTAAAAAAAATGCAAATGTACCGTAATTTCTAAACTTCCTCCAGAACATTTCTCTCTCTAAACAAATGACGTCACAAACTCATCCTTGGCTAAGGGGATTCAACTTTAGCAAACAATGAGTACCACATATGTTACAACAGTTGTCGTCCCTATTATCAATTATTGTTTAATGTTATAGCACGGCCACATACGCAGTTTCATACTGCATTTAGAAAATACAAGAAAAAGTCAATATAAAAATCGACCAAGCAAAAAAACATAACTCGACAAATTTTCAAGTAAAATTCTCTACTACAAGAAAATTAGGTTTGAAATGAACATCCTGTGAAGAAATTTCACATTTTTTAAACATAACCCACTAACTTTACAACACAAAAACTTGAAAAATTGTCCTCTTAAAAAAAGTTGAAATTGAGCAAATTTTAAATATCAAAGGTTAATAAAATTTACCTTTTGCTTCACATTTCATGGCTGTATTTAAATATAAAATCCAAAGGGAAAATATTTGTATGTATAGTCGTTTAGGTTGTGCCTTATGCACTTGGCTTTGTGTGTGCATTGACCCAGCTGTGCAGGCAATGCTCTCCCTTTGCACAGGTTGTTCGTTCCCTATTGGTTCATTCTACCGAGCATGCGCTGTCGAGTTGGTCTCAACTACGCAGCTCGAATCGAATCTTAAAATGAATCAAACATTTGACGATTGAAATCAGAACTTGTTTACGATTTTAAAAAACTTTTTTTCTCTCCGCATTTGTTTTTCGCATCGTCAAACCTAATCCTGAACGCGTCTCAGCGACACCAAATCTTCCATCACGAAACTCAAAACAAATCAAGCGTTCAACACGAAGAAATATTTTGACTTTTTAATCACTTTATTTAAATGATTTCACCGTGTAACTACAAAACGTTAATCAACAACAGTAAGTAATGAGAAAAGGAAGATGAGTAATGATCATTTTTTCTTTTCTCCTCAGGTGGATGTGGGTGGTACTTTTTACACCTGGATTCCATGAAACGCTTTCGATTGACCTCAGATTTTTCTTCTTGCTCAATCATGATGCAATGAAGAACGAGCAGAAAACAATACATTAAAAACAATTATTTTCTCTCTAAAACCCAAGAAATAAAAATGTACGAGATAAAGAAAAGTCAATAAATTTACAGAGAGTTAAAACTTCTGCAAATTACTCTTTAATTATCGCATTGTTTTGCATTAATTTATAAAAAATGTTGATGTATTGTTGATGCCAAATGATGTGTATCTCCATTTCATTTTCATCAAACTATCATTTCGTTGTATGGAGTAAAGCTATTTTTCATGACCGTTAAATTCTCAGAATGCCAATTTGTTCCATATACTTATCCAACAGAACCATTTTTTCTCCAAAAAGGATGCACGATCAAAGGAAAAAAAAAATGACCAAACACAAACCGGTCCAGAACGACTTTTTAATTTTCTCCAGATACGTCAAATTACTGGCAGTAATTTAGAACTCGACGTAAAATTAACTTCCAATTAAAAAAAAAAAAAAAATTTAAAAATGGCGGGCCGTTTTTTAATTACTCCAAAAACATTTTTCCAAAATAAAATGAAAACTGACCTAAAATACCCGAATAATTACATTAGCCACTAATAAGTAATTCCGTCATCGTAAAACGTGACAACCAACTATAAAAATGCAATACATAGAAGAAAAAAAAAAAACAAAATGGCGTCCTAATCAAGATTATACTCCAGCACGCAAATCCCTCCAAATTAGGCCTTAAAACAGTTGCCTGGCAACTACCTATGACACAAGAAACTAAGACAAACACACACAAATAGATGGCCTCAATTTGCTACAAACTAGAAAATTATTTTCAAAATGGACAATTTTGACAAACATCCGTTAATTACATAAATAAATGACCTGAAATCTCTAGCACACCTAAATAACATTAACTCAGAGAAAATGTCCAACTTAATTCACAATTCCTGTTCTAGTTCCAGCTGAGTTTTAATATCGGATTCTACCACTAGGTGGTCGCATAGTTAGTGGGACTCCCGTATAGAGAAAATGGATTAGGGACTTCCCAGATGGGACTAAATGGGCCAAAATTGCTTCAATATGACCCAATTTCACTCGACTGTAAAAGTCAAGTTACAAAACTTATAAATATTGCCTTAACCTAGTGCGTCATATTACAAAAAAAAAAAAAATACGTCGTTTTCTTTTTAACGACCTTTAACGAAGAAATTATTTATTCGACATTCGTACAGCGCTTAAAACACTGGGCGTCGTCCTTTATACCCTACGACTAAATAAGGCATCGACAATTCTGCAACTCACCGCCGCCATCTTTAATTTGACGTTTTTAAAGCGGTAATTATTATGACGTAATTTATTTACATGTATATAAGTCAGTATTAAAAAGTAAACATGTTTATTAATAGGACGGAATACTATTTATAGTGTTTTATAGTGTCTCCTCCTTATCACACTGGCTCGAAAAATTCGGAGATTATTCACCTCCAACAAGAGTCAATTTCTGTATAGGATTTTTAATAGCTTTGATAAGATTGCTAGTGCAGCTGACTGATAAAACGTCAGAGAACCGCAACGACAAAATTGATACTGGAACATTCTTCGCGTGTCTACATTTTAAAAACCTTGCTTTATCACTAAATTCAATTTTCTCTACCAAAACAAGGATAAAAGGAATAAAAATTTGAGAATTATGAAGGAAAAAAAAAAAAACGGAACTGAAATTTAAAAACAATGGCAGGAAACTCAATCTAATGATATCAAACTAATTACGTGGACTTAACCTCCAAAACGTACATTTTATTACCCGCTATCATGGGATGAAATCAGACGCGACCAACACGCAACAATCGTAAAATTCTTACATCTAATAAACCCAACCACCATCAACAATACGCGGTGGTGCGTTGGACGTCATTACCTAGAGCAAATTACACTAGGAAGCACAATGCCGACATTTTTCTTACCTGTCACCAAATTTAACCATTATCCCGTCAACAATATTTCACTCTCTATAATTTCATTGTTGAATGAACACGACCTGACAAAAAACGCACAATTTCTGTATGACAAATCGTTTTCCACATTTCCCTCGACCAAAAACTTGTCAATTCAACTCAACGATAACTAATAATTAACATCATTTTTACACGCTCAAACAAACGTTGCAACACCTCACCATAAACCTCAACAATATACACATAAAAATGTATAAAACACTCGAGGAAAAAGAAATCACTTCCTTAATTAGCAATACACTAAACCCATCCTCCACCAAAAAAAAAAAAAAAAAAAAAACAACTTTCCGAGAAACTTTTACACCTGCAACAATACACTGAGTATGACTCACAATAGACTTCCCATAAGTTTCCACTCGAACGATCCGAGACATCAACAAATTAAAAACACATTAAAACCATTGACGAAATAAAACAATCGATCCAAACAATACACTTTAGTTGCAACAATATGACGTGATTTTATTCTGACCGTGAAACCTACATGTCAAGGGCGGACAAGCTGATAGAAAAATGGCTGACAGGAAGTCAGATCAAAAGAGGATTCCCCACTGTCTTCACCATGAGTGAGGGAAAACGAGAAAAAAAAAATGGCTGCCTCGAGAGATGAGATTTCTGATAGTGACACCTGGGGATGTAACAATGAGCCGTCACCCATCACCTGCCAACATCAACCATCTAAGGCCTCCAGGGGAAGGTGTTGGTGAATGGTGTCGAAAATTGACATTGTTTGTTATGGTTGTGAGGATCAAAGGGAAAGTGAAGGAGGAAGGGGAAGAGGAAAATTGGGAAGAGAGAAAGAGAGAAAAAAAAAAATTGGGAGAGAAATTGGGTTAATTGTAAGCTATTAATCAATTGTTTAGCTTGAGTGATTTGTAATGAAATAAAAGAGGTGAAGTTTTGATTGATTTTTACTTCACTTTATGTTGTTTTTTATTGTTACTTTTTCTCTTTTGGTATAAGAGTAAACAAGCTCATTGTCACTATCATTTTGTCGCTATTTTGGAACGTGGATGGAGATAGGAGAAATGAGAGCTTCAGTAAATGAAACCCAAATTACAGTCTTAGATTACAGCTGAAATAAACAAACGCAGTTGATCAAACAATCATAAAAGTGTAATAAAAGTTCAATTACATTTTCAATTTTTATTTCAAATTTGATAAAAAGGGGAGTTTCCTAGTCTTTATTTTATTAGAAGGGAATTTTTTCGAGTGTTTGAGTAAATTGGATTTGAAAATTTTTAAAGTAAAGAAACGAATAAAATGTTCCTCATAAAACGAATATCCCGTTATTGTTTTACTCCCCCCGCTTAGCAGCGCGGGCGTACCACTTCTTTCAAACTCATAAAAACACTCAGCTTTAAATTCAATTCTCAAATGGACTCGCGAATTCAAACTTCGTATTGAATAAATATGGCGGAACGAACCATTCTTCTCTCTTCAATCGTCATTACAAACACTGCCGAACCTCAATTTTAACAAATTGTTTCAAAACAATAGGGCAAATAAAAAAAAATAAAAAAAACTCTACAACAACCTAATCAACAAAAAAGTTATTCAATTTTTTTTTTCTTCTCTAATCTTTTCAAGCCAATCCCCACTGTTAAACTTTGATTTATGCCTCTTATACAACACTCTTTTACTTCCCTTTACGCAACAACGAGCAGCTACTCACTGGGAAGCGAACAATTAAAAAAAAAAAAAAAAAAAAACAAGATGGCTACTATAAAGAAGAAAATGAATCACCCAGCGACAGTCGTCGCCATTAACCTTCAATAAGCGACTACATTAACCGGAAGCGCATCTGAATGCAACGCTGAGCAACCCCAACAATGCATCAACTACATTTAAATACCAAATGACGGCACTTTGTATTTAGTAATGGCGCCACTAAACTCATTTACATAACCAAAACAACTGATTCAAATGTTATATACAAGAGTAAGTCATTACACATTTAAAACGTGTCCTACGTATCAACCTAAAAAATTTAGAATGCGAATGAAAGCTTTTGAAAATATTATAAACTGTAGAAAAATCATGATTTGTTCGTTTCAATTATTCACAAAGTAGAAGACGGCGTGCAGAAACCAACCCCAACGTCTTAAGAAGTTGAAAACTAAAAGGTCATTGGCAGCCATTTATTCTTGAATGTTAGTTTATGCCCACATCTACAATCAATAGCCTGATAAAAAGTAAGGGGTAAGCTGAAGGAGGGATAAGAACAAGATGGAAGGAAGAGGGATGGGTTTGGATCTCATCTTATCTCGCACAAGGGGGATAAAGAAGCTCAGAAGGGGGTGCATAAGGGGTGGTGCACGGGGAACCATAAAGCAGGGTTTGTAGGGGGTAAAAACCTTTTACAATACTCTACACAACCTGGGGTTGGGTATTGAGGAATCAAATTGCAAAAATGAGTTTTTCTTCATTCAACTCTGTAAAAGGTGCTCAATTAATAAAACAGAGTGTTCCATTTTTAGACAACCATTGGCTACCAAAAAACACAAAGAATCCATTAAGTTCGTCTAAAAAAAAAAAATTTTCATTCACAAAAATTGTGCCAAGTGCACAAAATGAATCATCATTCATCTCAAGTGTAAATTTAAACCATTAAAGAAGAAAATATTATGACTATCAACGCCCACCCTTATCTAAATATTCCCATACAATCTAAATCCCTCTAAATACCACGACCGGACACACCCTAAAAGCACTTTTCCTCCTTTCAAACACGTGTGTCGGTCATTCTCCAACCCTCCCTCAGAAGATTTCTTCAAAATCGTTACGCAAGACAAAATTGCAAATTTCATTCTACCCAAATTAAAAGCCCCCATTTTTAATCTGACATTTGATTGACAGGAAGCTGCAGACATTACGCGACCGGAACTAACATCTGAGAAGATGAATCAAACCAAAGATGGCGGCACCCACAAAGAGAGGGTTGTAACTATGTCCCGGGGTTTTATGGCCACCACAAAACAACACCCCAGGATGACAAACCCACAAAGTGTAAATTGAGATACCATAAAAGTTAAAAACAAGCCACCGAGATTCCATTGTCCATCCCTATGTGACAAAAGGGTAGAGAGTTTTAAATTGAGGAAATACTTTTTACCTTAAAAAAAAAAAATGGGGGTGGGGGTATTTTTGGGCACTTACAACACAAAAGAATAAACCTATTTCACGGTTGTAAAATTCAAAATGGGAAGACTGTTAAGTAAAAAGGGATATCCAATGTCAGGAGGTTATTGCAAACTCGCCAACACGTGTTCAAAGGGGGTCCAAAAATTTGCTACAATAAAAAAGAAAAAAAAAAAACACCTTTCAAAGGATGGATGTCAAGTTTTAACAATACACACAAATCCGTCCAAAAATGTTGACATCATATCCGGTCCAGACGAATCACAAAGAAAACTGCTCCGTCACTCACCACACTCAATGCTCAACAAGAACTTGTAAAATGCGCGTGACTCGAATCAAACGTGGTCAATCTTAGTGGAATCAGAAAAATGTTCGCATCAATTCAACCAGAAATAAATTTTTTTAAAGAAAAATTTCCTCTCCCAAGAGACCTAAACTCCAACAAATTTTCAACACTCAACTCGAAGCCAATTAAGGAACTTTATTCCACATAGAATGAACCACGTGTGTATTTCAAAACAATAAAATTTCGAAATAGTACTAAAGGTTGAATAAAAGGGGGGGGGGGGGATATAAAAGGACAAATACCCACGTTGAAACAAACCTGTTTGAGCGTGCAATTGTGTGCTGATTCATTCTGCAAAGCATTGTTTGCTTCCCTGGTGCTATTATTATTTTTATTTTCCCCTCACGTCAGGAGCATGTTATCAAGGAAATAGAGGGGGAAAATGGCGAATGGAAAGAAGGGAGGTATATAAGGGAATGGGAAGAAGACGCCATAAAGCGGTGAGTGTTCTCTGAGGTGTTGATGTAAAGAGTAGGGGGATTTAAAGAGAGGAATATTTATGAGATGGTAGTAATGGGGGAGTTGTTAGGGGGTTTAAGACTGTGAAAATAGGCCTCCAAATCTACTTTAATCATCGACCTTCCAGGACGACTAAGACAAATTTTCCAAATTACAGTCAGTGCAAAAATATGCCAAGTGCGGAAACTATTGAACTTTGTATTTTTCGGTTGTTGAACGGCATTGGGAAACCAACATTTACCGTTTTATTTGGTTTTTCCATAAAAGAATTTCAGCAAGTGTTTTTTGTTTGCAGTAATAATGAGTGGAGTTTTGATGCTCGCAGCTGGTCATTAAAAAAGACACGGAGACCGTTTTATCAGCACGTAACGTGACGTCACAATTCCCTTCCCTCAAGTTTCTTTTAAGTACGTTGAGTTAATGTTTATTTTTTTCCATTCCCACAATTCTGCTTTGGCCAGCCTTGACTCAGAACATTCACCCGCCATGTTAGGTCATGGATTCTGTTGCATGGACAAACATTCCCATTTTCAGATCACAATTATTTACAATTTACTTGAAAAATCAGCTTTTATAAGGAAGATGAGAGGGGGGAAAATACTAGGGGGGAAGTTAATTCTATTCAATCAATGTGAAAATACTTTTTTATTTCCTTCAGTGTTTGTTTTCTAACAAAATTATAAAAACTTGTATTCCTTTAGCCCTAAATAAACCTCCATCAAGTGAAAACGACTTTGTCTTAAACCTTAAAACTTGTTGTAAACACATGTTCAGAGTCAACAAACTTTCATTGTTTGACCAATCAACACGACCCACCCTTAAAACTCCCCAGAAGGTAGAACCCCAAGTTGCACTACCCTTTTCCCACTTTTCTCAAACAAAAATGCAAGTTTCCATTAAAACAAACCGGCAAACAGTGTGCCAACACCGCCACCATTTTTTAAAAAAACTAAAACTAATGACAAACCTCCGTCATATGGCGACCAACACCAACATCACAGCTATTGTACTTATATCCAGACAGATTGTAACCACTTCTTAGCTTAAACAAAATGGATTAAATCCCAGTTTGCGTGTAATTCGGTACAGGAATGTTATGGCTCAGTGTGCAGTGGCGGCCATGATAGCTGCTGTGGGGCCAACAAGTGCAACAACCCGACACACCAGACATTGAACTCTCCATATACTGAGTGGTGGAACACACACAATCAACACTTGCACATGTCTGCTCTGCTACATGCACTTATCGAGCAATGCACATGTGCAGTGTTGTAAAAATTGATGTAAACTCTAGTGTAAAAACGCGTTTACTAAACTTGCTGATAAAACTAGGCCACATTGGCAAACACATTAAAAGTTCTTAGTAACATACTCGAATATCTCCATGAAATTGAAATCTCGTTGCATTAATGAAATTTAACAAATTGGTCACGATATACTTTACATCATCGCACGGAATATTAATTTCTGCGTCATGTTAGTATCAGGTACGAAAATTTGCAAATTACATGCAGTGTTAGAAAACACCGACATGAGAACACGAACATGTGACACCATTTTTTTTTACTTACCAAGACATCGGTTTAATTTTTAACTCTAGAAGTAGGTAACGACCCTATAAAAGTAAATACGAATAAATTTTTTTATTGCCCCATTTTTCATAGACGCAAAAATTATTGTATTTTTAATTTCAATCGATTTTAATGAAATGGTTTAAGAACTCAGCCATGTTGGATACTTAAAATTCCCCAAATGAAATTGGCCAATTACCAAGCGGGCTACAAATTATCCACGTGTCAAATGCTGCAAATGTTTAAACTTTATATCAAAATCAATTGTGAGAGTGGCAATAAATCACCACATTAAGAAAATTCCACTCATTTTGACTGAACACTTTTTCCTTTCAAGATGATACGACAAAAATTCTTTAAAACAAAATAGATAAAACACTCTCCCTAATAACACACACTCACCTTATAACTCCAATTTATTAGAGAATCCAAGTTTGAAAAACGGAAATGTACACATCCGCAAAACTGGAAAACCATAACACAAAAAGAAATTTTTTTATTAAAAAAAAAAACCCAAATCGATTTTTAATTATTTCTCACATGTCAAAAATCTTCACAATTCAATTCACCCCCACACCCTAAATCATTTTGTACCAAATCTTTCTTACAACCCAACTTTAATAAAC
Organism: Pachymerium ferrugineum; assembly: GCA_034686365.1. Taxonomy (NCBI): domain Eukaryota; kingdom Metazoa; phylum Arthropoda; class Chilopoda; order Geophilomorpha; family Geophilidae; genus Pachymerium; species Pachymerium ferrugineum. The sequence continues at coordinate 11,933 of JAQGAS010000411.1, read as the reverse complement.
CTAAACATTAACTGTGTCAGTAGCTCCACCTTTGAGCGAAACCCCCACCAAATAATTGGCAGTTGCCATTTGCAAAAACTTAAATGCCAATTTTTAACTTCTTCTCACAAACGTCAACTTATCAGAAAAAAGAGAATTTCCTTCCCAAAAAAGAAAATTTCCATTTCCTAAATATCTACATTCCTGCATTGCATTAAATATAATCCCACATTCCCTCTAAACCTGGCATTAAAATTTTCTAACATCTTAATAAAACACCATAACACTATCATTTCTTTTTATTATTTATATTATTCAACTGTGTTCGATTTGCAGCTACACTGTAACTTGGTAAATTGTGCTCATAAAACGTGTGGGATTTTCGTACACGTGTCTTCAAGTCAGCCTTGTCGATAAGTAGGCCAGGGTTAAGACTCAATGCGCGCTCAACACACAACCAGCAAGATGAAATGGACTTTGTTCCCAGGGCTCTTCAAAAGATGTAAAACGGGATAAGAAAAAGAGAATAGAGAAACGCCCTATCAATCCTTCTTTAATCTATTTGTATGACATTTATCAATAGCATACGTATTGTTGTAAACACCTGAGCAGATGTTGTTATTTTGGGGTGCTTGTGGTATGAAAATTATAAGGAAAAAAAAAACGTTCTACAAAAATATGGCAAATACTATTCCAGGTTGCAGCAACCCCTTGCAGTGAACTGGCAAAGAATAACAAGGCGTCAATCACAGAATACACTAGCACCTGCTATCGCATTCTTATTGATAAAAATGCGTCTATCAAAATGACCGGAAGTTAATTGTATTTATTCTCTCGTGATTTTATAAATTATCGATTACAATCTATCGATTCTATTGTTCCAGACATGCCGCCAATTAACGGCCCACTATAAAATTAAAAAATCGACTCTTTAAAATGTAGATTAATCGATATAAATAGCCACTGTAACGATTTACAGAAAGTATCGATTATTTGGTATCGGGTTATAAAATAATTGATTTAGATATCGACTAATTAACAATTGTAAAGAATATCGGCAGTTTGTTATCGACTAATATTTAATTAAAAATTTGAAGAAAAAAATCGATGAAACTCGCGATGTTACATCATCGATCCACTTCACGTTTCAGAAATGACTTGGCACCAGACAACCATTTTTCTATTGTTACAACAGTGCCACCTCATGCGAATAATATGCAAATAAGCTTCTAATTCCTAGAACCAGGTGCATTGTTGCGCGCTTTCAAACCACTCATTTTGTTGGAGCACTGTAATTTCCAACATGGCGGCACGCAAACCCAATCTCATTACTATGTAAATTACACACTACACTTTAGCACAAATAAAGAAAAGAAAAACAACCATCACAGAATATTTTTGAAAAAAAAAAAAAAAAAAACTATTTAAACCAACAACCATTCAAAAATAAAACCATTAATACCATACAAAAAAAAATTGTATAGAAATTTCTACATTGATAAACCTTTTTACAGACGAGAGGCTTACATTGATCGGCTTCACCATCTTACAACAAAACTACAAAAATAAATAAAAATATCGGTCGAAAAACAATTGCGTAAAGGATCTGCACAAAACCGAACACATAAAAAAACATATTTCATAATGGCTGAACACTCGGTCTGCTTTTATTATTTTTTCTCCCCTCCAGACCGTTGCAGTAAATACAGAAAACGCAATTACAAAAAAAAAAAAAAAAAACCGTCACAAAAGCATCTTGACTGACAGCAACAAGTGCGTGTTTTTCAACCCTTTGTGCCTTTAACTCTCTCATTCAAACGGAAATCCTTCTTCAATTTTCCCATCATCCTCCTCTCTTTAACGAAACGTACAATGCAACAATCGTTTGCATATGCTATAATGTCAACGCGAAATTTTCAAGTCTAGACACTATACAACCCTTAACCCCTAGTGAGAGAAGAAAAAAATAGTGGCGGACTGAAAATAGTAGGGGAAGGTTCGTGTTTTCTTTCTTTTAGCGGTTCAACAACCCTACCGTTTAGTATGAAAATTGTAAAAGGAAAAAGCTTGCATTAAAAAATAAAATTTGTAAAAACCCGGATGCATGCAAATTTTCGAGTATTTTTGTGGTACATTTTTACGACTCTTCGTGAACTGTTGTATAGTTTTTACATCACCAGGCACATATCCTGTTAAATATGACCATTTTTGATAATGTCCCAATTTACCACTAGGTGTAAGGAAACGTGATTTTGAAAAACCTTGCTGAATTCAGCACTGAAGGCCAAGTACATATTGTATAAATTGATAGATATGTTAAAGGACAGGGTGAAAGAAGGCCAAGGTGTTAGGACTCGATAGAAAGCAAAAGAGCGGGGGAGGATAATGTGGGAAATGGCGGTTTGTGTCTTTTTCGATTTTATGTCCAGTGGTGAAATTCGTGGAAAAATGTTTCATTTTCTAAACAGTAGCTAATTTCTAGAAATTTGCAACAGACGCACTTTGTTGTTTCAAAAAGGAAACTTGTGTTTTAATGCAACAGACTAAAAATAACGATTTTTTTTTTCTTCTTTTAAATTAGTTTTAATGCGATTTAATGAAGACAAGCGCTATCTACGAATAATTTTGATTTGGATTTGCACTTAACCCTGAAAAATAAGCAAAAGGGGGATGGAAATAAGCCTAGCGAGTTGTTAATTACAATTAAATGTGATTTAATGAAGACATTTCTAGTTGTTGAATCCAAAAATTAAAATAAGCCATTCAAGTGTAAATTTATAACGCCACTTGTGGTTTGCCTTTCGTTTCACAGTTGAGATATGTTCAAACCAAAACGCCCTTTTATACATTTTCCCAACTCGCCTCTTTATTTTTCTTGGCAACCATTATTGAATCACGTGTTCAATTTCGTTAAACACACTATGGAAGACCCCAATAAAACCGGTTTTCAAGCATTTTCGACATCTCGAAATTGATATTGCACAATTAGTTGAAAGAGATTACAGTTTATCAAACTTTTTTTTTTTCTAAAAATAACCATTTAAAATTAAATAAACTTACCGACGATGGTGCCAATTGCTCCAATACATGTTGAAAAGTTCGTACACAAAATGAATAATCAACTTCCCATTAACGATTTCATAACGTTTCAACGAAACAAAAATTGTCAGGTTGATCGACACTTACAAGGAACCCCACCACAATGGAAAATCTCACTTCCTACTACCCAACCAAAACATGGTACAATGCACAGTTTGGGGTTCTCTCTGTAAGGGCCACTGCACTCACCAAATACACATCCTCTTATTACATTCACGTATTAATGAAGTCATGTGATTTCACAATTTTAAGGTGAAATAATGATGAAACGTTTGAGATTACTCACTTTTTAATGCCTAGTCATTAAAAATTTTTGTGTGGAATTCTGGGTAGGGTGGGGGATAAATACAACAAAAGGGTTTTGATTTAAAATTGTGTATTTGAGTAGCTGATGTAGGAAAAATATAAATTTGTATTTGGTTTAATACAAAGATGGAGGTTGATGTCCTGGGTGGGAGTCATTGCCCAGTTATTTGCTTGGAACATCATTAAAGTCTATCATTAAAAGATCACTCTCAACTCACTACTTTCATTTAAATTTATATAAATTTTGGGAAAATTTATTTTTTTGAAAATTAAAATCAAAACTTCCAATCTGACGCGTGACTTTTTTTTTATAATTTTTTTTTTTTTTAGAAGTTATATCTTTAGAAATTTTTATCTTACGTTGTAAATATCGGAGTTTTCTAAAAGTAGCAGACCGGTTGGTAATAGTTGGGCCGGGGCGCTTTTGGTTGAAACAATACAAAACATTTGTTTACCTTCAATTAAAACTCCCATCAAAACATCCTCGTGATGAAACATGCAATGAGCGTAAATTTCATAATTTAGTTTCAATCCAAAATTATCCTTACGTAAATCCACAGTTAAACTACTTCCGTCACAAACTATACTCGTTTTAACGCATCATGCCAAGTTTCCTTCCGATTTTCCATCAACTTTAAAATGATTTACCCATATTTGTCCTAGTTTCACCCCACTTTGCCACGTCCCTGAACGCTCATCGCCGTGCAATCGGCTCACAACGACCCCTCGTGTTAATTTAGCCATCACCCACAGTTTAATATAAGCGATAAAATGTAAAAAGAGTATTTAAAAACTTATTATATGTATTCTCTTTTTTTTTTTACCGGATAGGATGAGAGCAGCAAGCATTACCAGGAGTGGCAGGCAGCAAATTTCTTACTCGCACATCGGGCTCCAAAATCGTGATAACGTTGGCTTCACGTTTACGCACTTACTCCACACGCAAAGCACACAGTCATAGTGCATTACTCTATGCACGATTTTTCACGGGATTGTTCACCAAACAAGAAAATGTACGAAAAAATCCCAGCCAACAACTCGGGACAATATGGCGACAGCGACTAGAAGAGCCTGGAACACAGTGCGCATGTCTCGATCATGACGTATTCGCTCGGCTTGATAAAAAGGCCGCAACCGCTGCATAGCGTGACGTCAATCTCAGCAACTCTTTACAACATCTGTTGATGAACAATGATGTCATGATCACGACCGGTTCTCTATCCATGCGATTAATTACGCAGTATGACATTGTTTTTCATTGAAATTATGCTGATTGAGTATACTTTTCAAATTCTCATGTTGATAATATTAAATCTCATTCATTTACTGATACAATAAAATTTGCAGTAACTGTTGTCAACGTAAAAAATCAAGCAAATAGCATTTTCAGATTGATCACAACGAAGCGCTATTAAGGGCGCTTTTTTATTTCATCAATTGACCAATGGTACGTTTTGCAGAGAGCTTTTTAAGGGTTTCACCTATGGGGTTCCACCAACCAAGGCCAGATACGTAATCTACCTAGTTCGTCCACCTGAGGCTCTAGACGTTGAAATATTAGGGGGTGACAATATCAATACGTTATTTATATTTATATTTTCCGCAAGTACTTCAGGAAAATTGTGCTCAATTATGGATAAACCTTCCTAAATAAAAATATTTATCCGTATATAATTTTACACAGGTAATTTTATAGAAATCAAACGGCAAATGGCTATTTCTGTAATAACTTGAAAATAATAAATTGTGTTTTGTTCGAAATGTAATCAAAATATTCAATACTTTACTAAAACTGAATAATAAAAAAAATTAATCTCTCCACCATATTTGTTGCGTATACGGAATTCAGGTCGGGTCATCTTAATTTTTAGTATCCCAATCTAAATACGGAAACCATCGAGAAATATCGAAAGTGACAACAACTAAGGGCCACGAAGAAAGGTGAAAGACCTTCAAGGCCAACGAAGCAAATAACCATTCAGAAACAACCTTGCAAACCTCATGCAAGCCATCAGCCTATCACAGCACAGGATACGAACGGTGTAAGAAAGGGAGACATTGACCTCATAGTCACACTGACCTTCATCTGAAATGAGCAGACAGGAATGTAGGACAATTTTCCAAAGGGTTACCAAGGAGAAGGGAGGAATAAAATTAACAGTTATACCCACCGATTAGACCTAGATGAACATTTATTATTTTAAGAAGGTCAAGTTCGTCATCGATTTAGGCCTTTTGAAGGTGGAGGTGAAATTTGAGGGTGTCAGCTGATGCGCTGACTATGCAAGAAAGATGAAGGATGAAAGATTGTTATCAAAAATAAATTGTGGTAGGAAATATATATTTTTTAAATATTAAAAAAATTCAACTCAGAGCCATTTATTTCAATTTTTATCTATTCTCAACTTTGGTTTATAAATATTAAAATTAAAGTTGCTGGATGAAACAGAAGCCAAAAAATAATTTTGTTCCGCCATTGTGAGTGCACGTTGACCTCAAAAATTCAGTGGCAATGACTTGAAAGGAAGTGAAAATTGAATGCAGAAAAATTGTGACATAATTCTCATGTTTCATTAGTAGAAAATTGTTTATTAATTATTTCCACAAAAGAACAAAACAACGGTTTTAAGCTTGCTAAAATGTTTCAACCAAAAAAAGTTGAATAAAAAAAAGTAAAGCAATAAAAAAAAAAAAAACTTTAATTTCTCATTTCTAATTTTCAGCTAATTGGTCCCATTAGTTTTCATTCATAATTTGCTGCAGTGTAATTTATGAAATTCTAAATTACGAGGGAATTTTTTTAATTTTTAAAGGTCAAAATTTTTTTGAATGAAACTCCTGATTGGATGATTTTGTAAATCTCTAGTCTCTAATAATGATTAATCTTTGGAAAACACTCAAATTAGCGCACTGCCTCGAAATAAGGTGCAAAACGGTTAATTCTTGCATGTAGAAAATCCAATTAAAAGAGGTTGTTTGTTGCTTTTTCGAAGGACCCTAGAGACGAATCGTGGAAATTTCCTCCAATCTTTGAAACCAACAGATCGGCCACAGAGATCAACTTTTAATTAGCATCTGGTTGCTACGTTACAAAAAAACACAGTAGGAGTACTAGTTTCTACGACAACGAAAAGTTAGTGCTTGCGCAATTCATCCCTGCACGCGTGCGCAGTCACGATTTAGGCTTGAAAGCACAGGAAATCAAACTAGTGGGGGAACGTGTGTACATGAATACATCCGTTATTTTTTAAGGTATATGTTTACCCATCACATTACCATACCGAATAACACTTATATTATTGTACTCCAGTACAGTTTTTCCAAGTTTTGTAACGTTCTGATATTAAAAAAAGCAATATCTCCACTTTCAATCAATAACGAGCGCCTTTAGCGCCTTTATAAACAATAACCTCCACCTCATTTCACCTGATATTGCACATTTTCCGCCATAAATTAAGTCATCTATCTTAATTAAAAATGTAACCATAATTAACACGCGCTCTCTCATCCCCTTACGCCACAAAACTTTAAAAATTTAAAACCCTTAACTTCCCGAGAAATTTTTACTGTACTCATTTGTAATTGTTACCTACTTTCACCTGTCATTTTTATCTGATCCCTGCACCTGCTTCGTCTTGAAAATTACTATAAAATTTCACTCTTACAGCAACAGGTGGCGCCGTTTAATAAATGGCATCACTCGCTTCAAAAAATGACCAATTTACGGTGTAAAATGTGCACGACCTTATTTCAAGTTTTTTTTTGTCATAGAAAATCTATTTTTATAAAATGTCGTAAATCCTTAGTAAAGAAAAAAAAAATTTCAGCACGTTCGACAAGTCCACTGATTGAAATAACAATAGAGTCTGATTAAATACAAGGGATTTGTTCTTTCTTTTGGCTGCACCTGTGTCTGCACCTGGCCTCTTAGAAGTAAATAATTTTATTCAGACCAGTTTCTCAAATGCACACACCAATTTAACCATTCTCAGACCATTACTTCCAACTCTAAAAGCTCCCTCTCTATTCATCAACTCAGGATCTGATTTAAATTTGTATAATCTCCCTCTTACGTCACATTTCACAGTTAGTAGCCACAAGCTAAAAGATAACTTCGTAGCAACATTTGGCACGTTTTTTAAAGCTTTTCCACTGACTGAATTCTAATTTTAATTACATCCTTCCCAGGGTTCTTTGAGTAATGGGTTGCCCCGGTTTACAAAAGTTTTAATTCAGTGTATTTGAGGTTATGTCAGTTCGCAACCCAGAGACCTGAGCCCCATAGAAGGGTTTCAAGTGGGTTTTTCACCTTTTTTCAACCCTATTATTTTATACATACCCTGCATTGACCTCACTTCACCTACAATTCACTTAATGTTAACATGCACATTTTTGGTGAGGGGGTACAATGTTCTCACAGTTAGCTCTAAGTCCAATTTAGTGCATAACATTCGTTTATATAAACACCATATATGAAAAATAAAAAACAACTTAAACCACCTGTTTCATTTTAATTAGATTATTATTATAATTAATCAACCAAACTCTTTTTAAGCCCAAACTACATTTAATTTATTGCATAATTATTGAAATACCATATGTAAATTACTCAACCTTTTTTTTTCCCTTCATTAATGAATCATACACTATAAACTCAACCTTGTCCTATCCAGTTATTGCAGTGATACCGTAATAAACTTGTAAATTATCAATAACTGTTTTTATACATGGAATCATAACTCATTTATCAATGTCATTTACTGTTACTAATATTAGCAAACTCTACGAACTAAATTTACATTCTTAAATCAATACAATTTTTTGTTTATAGTCACACCTTGGTTACATTCCCCAGCTAAAAATTCCTGCGTTCCGACATATTCCAGCAGCAATTACTTCCGTTGCAGAAGCATCACGTCATACATGCAGACACTTACATCTGGGTGTGAACGTAAAAAAAAATGTTCACTTGTCCTAGAAAATCCCTATGCCTAGTATGGAAATGAGGTCGCCATATTGAATCAGCCCATGGCAAACAACACGACTCATTGGCTACTCATTATGTCAACAATGTTCAATTTTTTTGCGTCACAGCTCGTTGTGTAATTATTATCAATCAATTTTTCTAGTTCATATTTTCCCCGGTAGCGACTTCTAGTAAATATAATAATTTTCGAGATAATGTCATAGTTTAATAATTATCTGTAGGACGATGATTAACAAGTGTTACTGCTGTGTTTTTATATAGTATAAGTTTAAAGTTCTTTTTAATTGGGGATTAAAGAGGTGATGTAAAGTGTGGTTTTCCTTCTGCGACACAAGTTTTCAACAATACATCAAGATATATGAACAACAATCTAATGAGTAATTAGGACAAATTGAGGCCAGAAAATAAGATTAAGAGGCTAAGAGAACCAAGGACAACACCTGTTGCTGTCATTCTCCATTGCAACCTTAATATGATACTTAACTAAAAATATCTGGAGCATTAGAATCAAATTGCATAACTTTCTTGTTGGATGATTGAAAACAAAATTTTCCAATTTAATTTGATACCTTAAAACTCTTTTGTTTTCTTTTTGTCTTTACATGGCTGCACGAAATTGAGATTAATTTAAAAGCGATTGTCTACAAGGCACCGTTTGAATGGAGTTTAAATGAATCCAACAGGAACCTGCGGTTTGACCTGATGTTTAGAAACAAAAAAAAAAACTGAATATTTTAAAAACGGGACATAATAAAATATAGAACCAACGATACGTCATAATTAAAAATTTACTTTTTTCCTCTAACCTCTTTGTAGCGAGGTTATAAGATTTCGTCAACGGCAAAAAAAGCAATTTGGACTTGAACCTTTCTTTGTTGTTTACTCATGTTAAATAAATATTTGTGTTGAAAACGAGTGAAAGTGCACACTATTACCATGACAACAAGAGATGTGACTGTCTTTAATCTGTGGTTACTGTGACAACTGACGTCGAATTTAAGTGGTAGCAACAACCTTTCATATATAATCTTTTTGTATTAATAATGCCACGTGAATTCCAACATATTTATATCTGAAGTGTTAAACGGTGGTTTGCCAATTAAACGTAATTGGGTGAAAGCGCACAGATTGACCACTGTTGCTTTACAGGTAGAGACGTCAAATGTTGTAAGAAATGCAAAAAAAATCCTAAAGAAAAGTTGAGTGTTAATTGGGAATTTACCAAGAGATAAAATTTTAATGCGTCGTAAATCACTTAGTGAAATTTACTTCAAATATTAAAAATTTTTTTTACTTCACCTGTTGGTGTCACATGTAATTAAGTCGCAGAAAAGAACCACCTGCTGGTATTTTTCTTTACGAAATATTTATTGTAATTAAAAACTTTGGGAACGAAATCCCTTTAGAAGTAAGTTTAGTATAAACAATTGGAAGTTATGAAAACATAAGCTTCATACATAGTTCAAAATTCTATGCACCTGTTGAAGATGTAAAAATATCTTAAAATCTCTTTTCTGGTTTTATGAATATCAGAAAGGTAGAGTTATTTATTTATCATTTCATAATCAAGGAAAACATAAAATAATGGTAAAATAATATTATGAAAAATTTTCCATCATATTTTGATCTAGAGCATCAAGATCAAAAGATACCCTCAATTCAGTGTGATTAAATAAAAACTATAAGTGTGTTGAAATTTCAGGTTTAAATCTTTTAAAATTGGAAAATATTTAGAATATCTAATTCTTAAAGATGTGACATTAACACACTTTAAATGATGTTTTACTTGCATTTTTACTTAAAACAAATCATATCAGTTTTCTATGTTTTGAATAATATCAAATTTACAAAATTTTTCTAACAAAAATTGATGGAATTGAGAATAAAGTTGCAAAAACTCATTAAAATTTTACGATCACGGTATTGCAGTTACATCTTAACCCTTGTTATTTTTCTTAATAGCAAAACTTTGTTTTTTCAAACTATAAAATTTGACGTCTCTAACTCGAGGTAGTTTTTCTTTTTTTTATGGCTTCTGTGTGGCAATTACTCAAACTCGATTTTTTATCAAGCTATAAAAATATTGTGACCAATATTTTGCTTGAAAATTCAATTATATAGTTTTTATGTAGAAATTAAAAATTCCAGAAAATTCTTTCTGAAGGGTTATTTTTACTTGCAGTGATTTTGAAAGTGTAATCATATTTCAGTGAATTTTAATGAAAAAAAAAAAAAAAATGGAATTCTCAGGAAGGCATGTAAGTCTATTCCTTTTCAAAGCAACAAACAACATTTTTTCGAAGAAAAACTTTAATAATAAATACCAAGTTCAGAAAATTACTTCAATTCCCCCAGACAAAGAAAATATTTGAATTTAACAAACACGGCGTTTAATGAAAATTGATTCCTGACCTAAAAATTTCCTAACAAAATTATTAGTGTATAAACATCACAATACCTGACCAATATTAAGAGGAAAAAAAGTCAAAAAAGAATTATTTAAAAATTGAATAAATTAATTGAAGTAAAATTCCTATAGACCAGGAACTGAGTTTCCACATCCGGGTCACCAGAACTGAAAGTGTATTTCCTGTTCACTTGACAAAATACCGCTCAAGGGTGGACGAAGAGCAAGGTCATCACTTTAAATTTTCATTATTATAATTTTGCATAATGAATTTAGGTAATGATAATTGGGGAATTGGAAACTCAAGGTGCGTACAACAGAGGTTAATTAATTAAATATAAATTAGTTAATTAAGGTTCCTATTAATAGATTTAATTACAATATTCATTTCGGTTTCAAGTTGACTCTTAAGACCACATTAAAATTGAACAAGTCCAGAAATGTAGGACGTTTCATAACCGAATCTCGGTTTTATTTGACTTGGTTATTACTTCAGGGGTTTTCGTATCGAATTAAATTTTTAATTAAACTTTCCAAGAAGAAACCAAAATTTAATATTGATGAATCGTGAATGCTCGGGTAGAGGATTTTGAAAAGTTTAGATTTTTTTCTTTTTTTCATTTTTGAATAATTTACTTAAATTGAATAAAAATCATCAATTCATTTTTGATTGTAAATTACAGTTTCTTGTAAATGCAAACATGTCAACCTAAGCTGTAAACAGATCAAATTCTGTTTGAAATTCATGAGTAGACGGTATTCTCATGTCGTCTGCTTTTTATACGTCATTCAAAAGCACAAGGATTTGCCTTATGGTTATTTGTCATCCTAATCCTAGACATTTGCAGTTGGCGGCTTATCTGTCACTGTGACAAAATGGATTCTTTTGATTTTAGACAAGATGACGCTTCATTTTTACCTACAAACTTCCTTATCTCTAAAACATACGTTTTCTGGAATTAATTTTACGATGGCAATCGTGACCCTCAAGAATTCTTGGTCAACTTTTTTGCCTTGTATGAAGAAGCAAAATATTATCATGCACAAGAGACTCGCTACGGTTCACTTGTAACAAAAAAATAGGCGCATTCAATCTCAAACCGATTTGCGAAAACCGTTTTAGGTGGTTTTAGCTAATCGGTGAAATCCGTTTTT